>JAABKJ010012640.1:0-10478 GCA_011634705.1 Andricus grossulariae
TATCTAGTTCAAAATAGGCACAAATCTTTTATTCTAGCTTAAAATAGACCGTATATGTGGATTGATATTATTTCCGGTGCACAGTTGGGCCGATTTGACCGCCGTCCGCTCCGTGAGTTTCAAATTTTTTTTCTTCTTTACTGAAGGCGATAGCTTCAATAATGTCTAGTCCAAAATGTGCACAGATTTTTTATTTCAGCTGAAAATTTACCGTATATGTGGATTTATATCATTTCCGGGGCACCCTTGAGCTGATTTGACCCCCGTCCGCTCCATGAATTTTGAATTTTTTTTTCGGATTTTAGTTACTGAAGGTGATACCCTTAATAATATCTAGTTCATATTGGCACAAATCTTTTATTCTAGCTTAAAATAGACCGTATATGTGGATTGATATTATTTCCGGGGCACATTTGGGCCGATTTGACAGCCGTCCGCTCCATGAATTTTGAATTTTTTCCTTATTTTATTTACTGAAGGTGATACCCTTAATAATATCTAGTTCAAAATAGGCACAAATCTTTTATTCTAGCTTAAAATAGACCGTATATGTGGATTGATATTATTTCCGGGGTACAGTTGGGCCGATTTGACCGCCGGCAGCTCCATGAATTTCGAATTTTTTTTAGTTCTTTACAGAAGGTGATATATTTGATAATATCTAGTTCAAAATGTGCACAGATTTTTTATTTCAGCTGAAAATTTACTGTATATATGGATTTATATGATTTCCGAAGCACCCTTGGGCTGATTTGACCCTCGTCCGCTCCATGAATTTTGATTTTTTTCCAGATTTTATTTACTGAAGGCGATAGCTTCAATAATAACTAGTTCAAAATTGGCACAAATCTTTTATTCCAGCTTAAAATTGTACGAATATGTGGATTCATACTATTTCCGGGTCAATTTTGAGCTGATTTGACCCCCGTCCGCTCCATGAATTTTGAATTTTTCTCAGAGTTTATTTGCTGAAGGCGATAGCTTCAATAATAACTAGTGCAAATTTGACACAAATCTTTTATTCCAGCTTAAAATTGTACGAATATGTGGATTCATACTATTTCTGGGTCACATTTGGGCTGATTTGACCCCCGTAAGCTCCATGAATTTTGAATTTTTTTTTCTGATTTTAGTTACTGAAGGTGATACCCTTAATAATATCTAATTCAAAATTGGCACACATCTTTTATTCTAGCTTAAAATTGACCGTATATGTGGATTGATATTATTTCCGGGGCACATTTGAGCCGATTTGACCGCCGTCCGCTCCAATAATTACGAAATTTTTTTTCTTCTTTACTGAAGGTGATAACTTCAATAATATCTAGTTCCAAATGGGCACAAATTTTTTATTCCAGCTGAAAATTGACCTTATATGTGGATTGATATATTTTCCGGGGCACCTTTTGGCCTACTTGACCCCCGTCCGCTCCATGAATTTTGAATTTTTTCCTTATTTTATTTACTGAAGGTGATAGCCTTAATAATATCTAGTTCAAAATAGACACGAATCTTTTATTCTAGCTTAAAATAGACCGTTTATGTGGATTGATATAATTTCCGAGGCACATTGGGGCCGATTTGACCACCGTCCGCTCCGTGAGTTTCAAATTTTTTTTCTTCTTTACTGAAGGCGATAGCTTCAATAATATCTAGTCTAAAATTGGCACAAATTTTTTATTCCAGCTGAAAATTGACCGTATATGTGGATTGATATTTTTTCCGGGGCACATTTGGGCCGATTTGACCGCCGGTAGCTCCATGAATTTCGATTTTTTTTGTTCTATACTGAAGGTGATAGCTTTGATAATATCTAGTTTAAAATCTGCACAGATTTTTTATTTCAGCTGAAAATTTACCGTATATGTGGATTTATATAATTTCCGGGGCACCCTTGAGCTGATTTGACCCTCGTCCGCTCCATGAATTTTGAATTTTTCTCAGATTTTATTTACTGAAGGCGATAGCTTCAATAATAACTAGTTCAAAATTGATACAAATCTTTTATTCCAGCTTAAAATAGACCGTATATGAGGATTGATATTATTTCCGGGGCACCTTTGGGACGATTTCACACTTTTTAGATGATGGAACATGAATTTTTAACTTTTTTGACAAATAGTGAATAATGTGTGTCAGAATTAGGATGAAAAACCCCAAAAAATTATTTTTGTTTGGGCAATGCCTATTGGGTAATTTTAAATGCTCGAAGAAAGGAATGTTGCCAAATTCAGACACATTATTAGAAATTCAGTTTCAGTTGAAGGGTTAAGAGGAATCTCACATTTATGTGCATGATAAAACTGACAAAAATTCAAGATGTATTAATGTAAGCTTCATTTAGCCAAGCCAGATGCATTCAGAAGTTTTAAAATTTGCATGCGACATGAATAATAGTAACTTTATTGTCAAATAAGAGTTAGGAAATGTAATTTCATAACAGGTACGGAAATAACCCTTTTCCAATATTCTTATTGCATTATTTAAATGGATATAATTATTTTCGGAAACCAAGTGTTCACCCCGAAGGTTAATTTTTGCTTTTTCTATCCCAAATTTGACTATGGGAAATTGCTAAATTTCTATAACTAATAACTCTGCTTTTAACTTTTTAAAATTATTCAATTGCGGAAGAAAGGCACGTCTTACTGCTGAGGGTGAATAAAATCGACTAACTAAGGTCCTAGGTCATAAAAATGTCACTCTCATGCCCTGTTTTAAAACAGCCAGCCCTATACTCCAGATCACGGCATTTGTTGTTCGACGTCAAAACGGTAAATCTAAACACTTGCGCTAGGAGTTTTTAGAATTAAAAGAGGAGATTGAATTTTGCTTTACATTTTCATGCATTCAAACATTCTTTCTAATACGCCAACATGTCTCCTCAAAAATTAATCGACGATAATTATTTTTATGTACATATTTACGTAAAACGTCAGGATTCAATACTACTAAATGTGACGTACCCTTCTTCTGCTATCTGGGAAGTTACATATGGCCCAACATACGTTGGAAGGATTGAGGGAAACCCAGAAAACCCCAATCAGGCCATTCTAATATGGAGTGACCCCGCGATTTAGTGCCCCTCGATTTATGTTCTTCCGAGAATTGACGCCGCGCAGCCTGGATGGGTGAGAGGAGCTGCGGGGGCATGTGTGGTGTTCAGTCGTGCATGACAAAACAGAGAGAGAAACAGGAGAGTGAAACAGAAGAGAGACAAGACAGGAGAAGGACAAAATAGTTCGGAAATAAATAGTCATAATAATTTTTTTTTCATCATTCCATCTTTATATTTCTACTATTAGAATTTTAACAAATGAGAATTTTTTGTCGAAGTATACGTTTAAAAAAACATTCAGGTAATAATTAATGTTTATAAAATTGTAATACTATAAACATGAACATGATTTTCAGACCAATAATTATTCTGTGTCTATATATTTGTCTTTGATTATTGTATTGTTCTCAACTAAAACATGAATGAATAAATGAATAAAATAGCTCGTCGTCAGCCCCAAAACCGACACTAAATCCAGGTTTCACTGTATATTGTTTCAGCAGAAACATTACAAACAGTATGTACATTGTTCTCAATCGCGTAATCTAAACCCATTTTGGTCCTCAGTTTAGCTAACTGTTCACCTGTAGGAATATACAATAATTTTATTAAATTTGTCTCTAATTGTTTTCTTGAAAAATGATATTTCATATCAATCTGTTTGAATCTTTTATGGCTGTAGATAAAGCTGCCACGTATAACTGTTTCTTTGTATTCCAACATATTGTACATTTTTCAAATGATTGAAACAGATAGTCTGTTTTACTTTTTTTTTTATCATTTTCGTCATCACCTCCCCAATCAGAATCAACATAACCGCATAATAGTTGCTCATAATTTCACTTGATATATGCTAAGTTAATATCAATAGAACTATTGTCGAAAGTAAGCACACAAGTATTTTAAAAACAATAATCAAACCTTTATTTACACTTCGGTATTTAAATTCAAAATTAGAACAGAAAAAACAAGAATCAATAGAATGAACTTATCAACATTTATATATCTTCTTTGCTCTCATTTACCATTCATATTTAAAAAATATTAGTTGGCGGGCACATTTTCCCCACCGTGATGACTGCTGTAGTCATTACAAATCTTGTAACGGATGTAGTTTAGTAACTAAACGACGATAAACTCCATTGGCAGTTTTGACGTTTGCAACTCTTACTACATTATCCTATCCAGGAAACGTCTTTATCACAAATCCTAGCGGCCATGATGCTCGAATTAAAATTTGGTTGTTCTTCTCTCCACTTTCTTCTATTCAAAAGCGTTGGTAAATATTCTCGTAACCAACTCTTACAAAATTGATAAGCTAAATATTGCAATAGACTTTCATTGCTTTCGAGCAATCTCGTCATCTTTGGTGAATAATCCAGGAGTTTCAATTTCAAAAGTATTACCTATCAAAATATCATTCGGAGAAATACTTGGAGGATCATTATTATCTATTGACGATTACGTTAGTGGACGACCATTCACAATGTATTCAGCTTCGGCAAATAAAGCTTGCAGAACTTCATCTGTAGGATGTTTCTCTTTTAAAATTGCATTTACAGTCCGTTTAAAGGATCCAATCAGTCTTTCACATCAGTCCTCATATGAGGAGACGCTGGAGGGATGAAGTTTTATTCGATTTTAAACCTTGTCATTTCTTCTTTTATTCAATCGTGGTCGATGTCTTCTGAAGCGTTTAGAAGTTCTTGATTGACTGATTTCAAATTCGTTCCATTGTCAGACCGCAACTTTTTAATCCTGCCTATTCGGGCCACAAGTCTTCGTATTGCCGTAATACATGAATCCGTTATCAATGACCGGGCTATTTCTACTTGAATTGCACGAATTGTGAGACAAGTAAAAGTACACCATATTGCTTTTCGATTCTTCTATGTACTTTAACGTACATTGGACCAAAGTTATCTACTCCGGTTGCCGTGAAGGGTTTTTTATGAAGAAGAAATGTCTTGAGTTAATTGTTAACTCAAAAGGTATCGTCAACTCACGTAAAGGAGGCACTCTTGCCTTCAAAGCTACTGAAATAACGTCAACTCCACTTTAATCTTCAATTAGCAAATACACAGCCGATGAATACGATTCTACACTGGTGTCACAATAAGTTTGAAGTTGAACCATCGTTGCGTCCTGCAGTTTTTATTAATACAGTATGGGAATTTTCAAATCTTTGATTCCCGTTCATTTTTTAACCACCTTTTCTACGTATTGAACATTTTGCAAGTTATCGCATCGTCCCAACCAATATTAGCTTTCTAAATCCCTCGGAGTAAAATTCGAACTTTGACTGTAATTGGTGATAGTAGCCCTATCGCATCGAAAACCGATATTGATACTTTCAGCAGCTCCCTTTTCGTAATTATTTTTGAACATGTAATAATTGTTTTGTCTATTTTTGAGAAATTCAGGGAGAACACAAGTTCGTCTGTCTTTGCCTTCCAAAGAATTCCGAGTACTCGCTGTCCATTGTTGGCATTCATGGTAGTGAACACATATTCAGCCACGAGGTGTTCGGGAATTGTCTTCTAAACTTCCATAGAATTACTAGAGAAATTTCCTTATTCAACTCATCCTTCTTCGTGGATAAATATCACTTCTCGCATCAGCTTTATTGCATTTTCTTCAGTTTGTGTTCCATGAATTTAGTCGACTATGTAATGATTTGTTATGATGAAGTTTACTGCTTTTGTGTATCTCGATGAAACTCGATGAAACATCTCACGGATATCAGCTGTGAAGGCTATCATGTTTACTCTAAATTTGATTAATATGTTAAAGAGTGATATTAACCAATCTGTTCTAGTAAGAACAAGACCATTCAAACATTTTCTAATTACCTTTGAAGCTGCATCGGTAACAAGTCTTACTTTTCCAGGCTTATTCACATTAATTGCTGGAAAATGAGGAAGAAACCATTTCTTTTTCCGATTCTCGATTTCTTCTGGATTGACGAGTATTGAGTAACCTTATTCTTCTAATTTGTGGACCTTGGCACAGGAGGAACTTCTAAGTTGAGTATCATTTTTGAACTTGGTTTCAAAACATTTCAGTCTGTGTGACGTCATCTTCTGACTGTCCGGAAAATCAGGTTCATCCGATTTCCAAATTTGTTTAATTTCGTATCTTTTTTCGATATTTTTATAGATAACGTGGCAATCTTGATGGATCTCTCTTCTTCGATGGTTTGATCTTTGTTACATTTTGAGGCAGTGATTCCGAAATTTTCCAGAGTAAAATATCTTTTAACCTCTTCATGTAGGTTCTCTTCATTCATCGAGCAATACAGAAGCGTGACTGCAGGATTCTGAAACCCGTGAACCCATTTTTATGACGATTCAACTGGACCATGAACTATCCATCGAATTCGTATGTCTCCCGAAGGTTGAATTATTTCTCGAGATACAAGAAGATCAGCATTATCTTGACCAATTAAAATTATCGGTTTCCCTCCTTCCGAAATTCAGATATTCACGTTATTTAGATGTGAATATTTAGCTTTCAATTTTTGATTTATTATCATATCGATAAATTTCGCCTGCTCATTTGCAGCACAGTGAAGAATTTGGACCGACTAAACCCATCTGCTGTGCGAAATATTCGTCGATGAGCGTCGTGGTGCTTCCATCGTCTAGATAGGCGAAACTGGAAAGAACGCCTGTAGGCCCTTGAAGTTGAACTGGAATAATCTTCAAAATCACTCCATCTTGAACTTTATATGTGGCATTCATATTTGCTATTTTTCATTTTTATCATTGGTCAATTTATGTAACATTCGATGATAAAATCGTTCGCAATTGTTGATTCTACAGATCTTTCTCTTCTGGCATTTTTCGACATGTTTGTGACTTTTTCCATGCTTTTTTGCATGCTTTGACTTTTTCCGCCATCTTCCATCTTTGTTAAATATCTGATTTCTCAAAGGCTGGGCATGATTCGAGAGTGTGAGATCCATAGTTGCAAGCTGGACAAGATTTGGATCATTGACCTTTCGTCCTTTAACCTCTCTCATACGTGTTTCTGTTGTTAAATCTTGACAGAAAACTTTTCTTGCTGACGAATTGCCTGTCAATGTTCTCTATTGCAGCTACGATGTTCCTTGCTGCACAACTAAACTTTAATTCTTCAACTTTTGAAAACCTTTTAGCTGCCGTCATTATTTCCAAAACGATGCGTTCTGGTTTTCCACAGATTGAATCTAATAATCCACTAATTACATCCGGATTCTTGGAAGTGATCAATAGCATTTCAACTTTTGATCTTGCTCGTTCGGTAAAACTTTTTTCTAAGCGAAAAATATTTCCTGCAGGTAAAAGTCCACATGAATCAGATGACAACATATACCGTGATATGAATACTGGCCAATGTATCACGGAAGATCCATCAAATGGTCCTAACTCGCTCCCGAGTGTTTGACGGGCGAGCATCCTATTTACATTTCTGGTTAAATCTTCCACTCCGTTATTCGTTTACAAAGTTTGAATTTTTGGAGACACTGAAAATAATTCTTTTCTTACTTTTTCCAAATCTTCTTTTCTTCCTTCCTTATCAACGTCTTCTAACCAAGATTGAATTTTGGAGCTCCTGTTAGATTTTAAGCTGCATTCACTTAGTCTATCCAGATGCATCTCCACAGCATCTCTTTCCACAGCTGCTGCTTGCGTCGCTAATGCTTTTTTACGATCCATCAGTATTTCTTGACCTGACAAATGCTTCTTCTTAATTTCGAGTTCTTTTTGTTTAAACCCCAGTTGTTTTTCTTTAGCTTTAATAACATCTCCAGGTACGGAAACATCACATATTGAATCGTTGTTTTCCATCTCCAAAGCTAAAATGTTTTCCTAGCAGGTGAAAACTTCCTCCTGTTCAAAAACAACATTTTTCTTGATTTCTAATTGCTTACGTGTGAGATCAGATTCAATTTCTAAATCAGATTTATGTGACAAAGAGTGTATACTGATATTTGAAGCTCTTGACTTTGTTCATAATGAATTTGATTTGTAATGTCGTGTCGAGGTTAATGGTCTGGGTGATATTTCGACCATGAAAAAATCCACTATATTTTCTACTAAAGAATCTGAATTCCTACTCACTTGAAATAAATTTTATATGATCTAGATACTTTTGATCGTTCTTTCCAAAACTAAAAGTGTCAAACTTACGGATATTCCTTCTCAACAAATTTCCTCTCGCTAAGTTACCGTAAAAAATTGTGTGGATGTCTCAAGGAATTGAATGGAATTTTGCTCTAGAATTTTCTCCAGATTTCCCAGATCTTTAAAGATGCATTTTGTCATTTTGACCTGTCAGTAATCGTAACGAATTTGCTTTTCCGCAGACAACTCTACCAGGCAGATTTCCGGATTTCCCAGTATTTCCTTAGCGCTGTATTCTGATTCGACTCGAAGGACCATTAATATGTTGTCGAAAATAAGCACACACAATTCTTTGTCATTTTTATTCGAGTATCTACTGAAAAAATGTATTCCAGTGCTTAAATCAGGCTGCGTACATACCATCAAATACATACATTAAACACCCAATAAGATTTCGGCAAGAAGAATAATACTTTTGGTCTGAATTTGAAGTGGTATAATCTAATTTACTCTCAAGAGGTGTGCTTATAGTTTTGCAATCAGCCATATTAAATTTAATTTAATTTGGCTTAATTTCATCCACATCTGTCATGCAAAATTTATTCATTACGTAATTTTTAAAACTTCTCATTGTTTTATCACTAGCAGTGGGAATTACGAAATCATCCACATAGAGACGCACATAGATATTTATAGATATATTCCCTTTATCTAAAACATAAATACATCGATCACTAGATGAATTTCGAAAACCTTTATCAATTAGAGTTTGTTCAAATAATTCAAACTATTATTTTGCTGCTTGTTTCAGTCCATATATGGCTTTATTTAATCTGCAAACTTGATTGTTTTCACATTCAAGATAAAAATCTAACAAAATGCAAGTATTAATTAATGTAGTGGCCATTGACTTCTACTACTGCTTGCCAACGCTCAGGCAATTAATGGATTCCATGGGGAAAGAAGGCTTGATCTTTTGAAGCTATTGAGTCATTCACCATTTTTCGCACTTCAGCTTCAATTTGAATTTGGTGTTCAGCTAAACTGTTTTGTGACATGCGAAAAAGGTGGTATTTAAACCAGGCAATATTTGGAGAGTAAGCCGGATGTGGCAGAATATCAAAATGCAATTCTTCTATGGTTTGGCGGAATGTGGAAATTCTATGTGGCCTAGCGTTGTCGTGCTTTGATCTTCGTCCATGCCCATAATATGATCTAGTCTCTTGGATTTTTTTGCCGTCCGATTACCACCTTTTTCGCTTCTTACAAAACAGCTTAGCTGAACACCAAATTCAAACTGAAGATGAAGTGCGCAAAATGGTGAATGACTTTATATCGTCAAAAGATCAAGCCTTCTTTCGCCAGTAGAAGCCGATAGCAATTATAATAATAATTAATACTAGCATTTTGTTAGGTTTTGATGAATAATAAAAAAGTTGCTTAAAAAGGTTAGTACTTATCTGTACACCTAATGCAATCTATAATATTTGTGTTGTCAGGCTTCGCTACTAAGGTCTAGGTGTTATTATTTGAAGGTGATTTATTATTTTATTTATTTTTTATTTTTATCATTTTATTACAGCTATATAAGTCCGGACACTTGTGTCTGGGACACCCGGTGTTTGTATGTATGTATACAAAGAAACTAAAGGTTAACAACCACCGCAGGGTCCCACTGGAAGTAACTGCCATCTAAAAAATGACGTCAGCTCCCAATAGGACCGCGGTAAATCCCATTCATAGTCACGTCTGACAACCGTCAGATGGATGGTCACAGGACACGACGAAATCACAACGACAGGCCGGCGAAACCCTCGTGTGTTTTGAGGGTATGGCTTTAAGGTTACGAACCAGTGATAGGTTCGCACCTCCGAGAGCACCTATCACAAGGACAATTACTTGTACCGAATATTTTGGTTACAGTCGTTGCAGCTCCCTTTTAGGGTCTTGATACCTTTCTTCCTTTACTTTCTCCTTCACAGTGATGTTGTATTCGGTAGGAGCCGAGAATTCGATCACGTGTATGTATGACACGCTCTGCATATATCGCTTGGAACTTCTTGACATAAAATGCGGACACGGTATGCTAAGGTGGAAATGACAGCGTCCTGAAATGCGAAAATAAGACCCTCTGTACCTGAACTAAGCCCTGATGATCTAAGAAAAGCAAAAGTTAGCTCCTTCGACAAGGACTGTTTTTCTACATTCCTATGAAAATTTCCGTACATTTTCTTCTCGAATAGCTCTTGATGGAATTTTTCAAATTCTGCTTTCTTTACCTCGGCTTTCAGAAGTGAAGCATCTAGATGGAG
>JAABKJ010012641.1:0-10478 GCA_011634705.1 Andricus grossulariae
GGTAAGAGAGAAGGTCAAGAAACTAGAGGTAGGGGATTATATAGATTCGGATCACTTTCCCGTAATAGTGACATTAGAGGGAGAAAAAAGAAATAACAATATGGGTGGAAAGAAAGCGAAGGTAAAAAGAGCAGAAAAAGGGGATTGGTCAATGAAAGGAAAAGAAATATCAAAGAAAAGGTTACAAATATCAAAATGAGAGAGGGAAATGTTGACGAGGAGATGGAAATAGTGATAGGAGAAATAAAAAGAGGATTAGAAAGCACAAGAAAAAAAGAAGTTATTAAAGGAGGGGATATAAATGGATGGGATGAGGAATGTAAAGAGAAAAAGAAGGAAGTCAGAAAGGAATTAAGAAAATGGAGAAAAGAAAAAAGTAGTGGAGAAGAATATGGGTGGAAAAACAAGGAAGAAAAAGAGTAAACCAGGATATTGAAATGGTAAGTCTGGAAATATGGGGGGACAGAACTAAAGGAATCGGCATGAATAATGTGTAATAGAGTATGGAGAGGAGAGGGGTGGCCAGAGTTATAAAAAGAAGGAGTAGTGGTACCCATAGTAGGGGTGTGACACTGATTTTATCATTGTGTAAAGTTTATGTAACGGTTTTGTCGGAGAAATTCAAGAAAGAAGTTGAGGAAGAAAATATAGAACCACCGAATCAGAGAGGGTTTAGAAAAGGGATGGCGGTGATGGACAATATATATGTTCTGGCAGGAGTAAGGCAAGGATGTCTTCTGAGCCCACTTTTAGTAAATACATAAATCTCAGATTTAGAAGAACAAATGAAGAGCATGAGATATAGTGTTGACGGCAGAGGATAAAGAAGGGATGACAGGCTTAATTACAGGATTCGAGAAATACTTAGATGGTAAAAAGTTGAATTTCAATGTAGAGAAGACAAAGATAATGAGGTTTAGAAAAGGAAGGGGAAGAAAGAAAGAATGGACTAGGAGATGGAAGGGAGTAAAGATAGAAGAAGTAAAGGAGTTTAAATATTTAGGATATACCTTGCAAATGAATGGAAATCATAGAGCTCATATAAGAGAAAGGATAAAAAAGCGGCAGGGATAATAAAACAGATATGGGGAGTAGGAAAAAGAAGGTTCAAGAAAGACTAGAGAAGGAGAATGTGGTCGTTTGACACGTTAGTATAGCCGGTACTAGGTTATGGAGCGGATAGATGGGGGGTGGAAGAAAAGGAAAGAGATTGAGAGTTTACAAGAAAGGTATATCAGGTGGACGCTAGGAGTAGACTGTATACGCCTGGATATATGGTGAGAGCAGAAGCACAGAGGGATAAATTGAGTACTAGAGCGGATAAGAGGGCATGGAAACTTGAGACAAAGTTAAGGAAGGGAAAGAGAGGCGAGTTAGCGAAAAAGTGTTTGAAGCAGGTAGAAGAAAGGAGAGGGAGGGCAGTAGAGCTAATAAGATGGGAAGAAGAAAGGAGGGAGTTTTTTATGGCTAGCGATATAGGAGAGGGGAATGGAGTAATCTATGAGGAATTGGAATGATGGGACAGGGAAAGACAATTAGTCGAAAGATGGTGAATGATTGACAAATCAAAATATAATAAAGGGTATAAGATTTCAAAAAAGGAAGGAGTATTAAAGTATTAAGAAAAGGGATGGGAAGAGAGAAGATGGACCAGAATAGCAAGATTTAGATTGGGAAACGAGGTGAGGGAGAGGATTTATTGGGAAAAGGAAGAAAACAGAAAGTGCAGAATATGTGATTAGGAGGCGGAAACATGGGAGCTTGTATGGGAAGGATGTAGGAGAGGAATGGAAGATAAAGGAAGCTGAAAAGAGAATGTGGTGAAGATTCTAGGGAAAGGATGGAATGGGTGAGGAGTGGATGAGGGAGTTGGAGGGGGCTACAGGGGCGAATGAGAAAAAATGAAAGAATGGATGTGGATCGCTCGCTCACTCTTCCGACAGTAAAATTGCGCTATATGAGTATAGAAGTAAGAAGATATATATAAGAATAGATGTAAATAGTTGTAAATATTTGTAAATAGTGAGCATAAGATAATGTCAAGTTTGTAGATGGTCTTGTAAAAAACAGAGGTCATGTAAACCCTTAGGGGACATATTATGAATAAAGAAAGAAGACTAAAGATCTACAGGCACACACTCAGCCACACAAAAAGACACACACACAGACACATTTGCGAAAACCTGGTTTCGGGTTCGGACGGTCCAAAAACGTGACATTTGACAAAAACGGTGGGGGGGGGGGGAGGTACAATTTTACAGAAATTTAATACCTTCTTTGATGAGAATGTAAAAAGCAAGGTATTCCAAAGAAATCTTTATTTAAAAAATACCGAAATTCTGAATCTGCCTTTAGTGTATCCCTCCCAGCCCCCCACACGGATACACAAATAAGGTAAATGATATAAATCTTTGTTTAGCGCAAACTCCACCGATGTTGTTAGAACATAGGATTACGTTACTGTAAATACCTAGATGTCCTCTCGAAACGCTGCTTTAGTAAGTCATAGAATATAGATTTAGGACGAGCTTCCATTAATTCTCCAATTGTGACTTGTTTCATCTCCTTCCCTAAAACCCCATCTGCTTCAGGCTTTTGTTCCATCCGTCAATCCATTTTCAGACTCCTGGACAAATAGGTAATTTGTCGAGTTAGACAGCTACAGTGCATGTAGTATCGAAGCCGGATTTGCCGTAGGTAATTTCTTTAACTCATTAACTGAAAACTTATCATTGCTTATTGCAGAACACTTCATGTTTTTCTTCGAAAAGTCGAATATGTGCTTTACATTATTTAGGAGCAAAGTTTTTTTGGTACTTGTCTTAGAATAACAATGTTTATCTACAAAATTTACTATTTCATGCAACCCTTGGATGGCCAGGAGACACACTTACATGGAAAAAGATTTTGTTGTTATATTTATGGTAAAGCTTTTTCAGAATTTACTATTTGCTTTTTACATTCTCATCAGTGAAGGTATTAGATTTGTGTAAAATTTGATATCCCCCCCCCCCTCCAGTTTTTGTCAAATGTCCACGTTTTGAGACCTCCTGAAACTGAAAAACCGGTTTCTGCGAATATGTATGTCTGTATGTCTGTCTGTATTTTTTTGTGTCTGTAGATTTTCAGTATGTTAGCACGATAACTTTTAAAAGAATTGATAGATTGGATTGGCCTTTGGACAATTTATCCTAATGACTTTCTTTGATAAAAAAGAAATGGCCAGAGTTATAGCAATTACAAAATTCAAAAGAACGAATAAAAATAAAAATTTTAAACCGAACAACGCACGATATGAAAAAAAAGTCAAGAGGAGAAAAACATTGCTAACACTCACAGGCAGTTACTGCATCAGTGAGTCAGAGATATCAGCCAAAAGCGTGACTGCAGTCCTCTCCCTATGGAGAGGGCTTTGGGGTCACGCCTAGGTTCACAAAGGGACGCAACGGGATTACCCGTGCGTCAGGGTTGTTACGGTCTACACCGAACTAATAATAATTACAATAATATTAATTAGCGCCAGGGCCAGATAAAATCAACAGCTTTTTTGTGAAAGAAGTTCACTTCTACGCACCAACATCTAGGTCGTAGATTTACTACTTTCTTAAACGGAGAACAATCCATACCGCAGTGGCTAGTTGAAGGACGCACGATATTGATCCCTAAGACCGGAGATTTCTAAAGTCCACAGAACTATAGGCCCATAGCTTGCACCAGCTACAAACCATTCACTGGCATCCTCAAAGAGAGGATATTAACATCTATCGAGCTGGTTTTAAGTGCAATAAAAGAGCATATGCTCTTGTGGCGGACAAGATTTGTCATACCATCTGACAGAAGACAAGTGACTACCAGCTATATCACATATAAGAGGGGGGTCTTCCAAGGAGACTCTCCAAGTCCGATACTTTTCTGCATTTCCCACTTGCCTCTATCTATTGTTCACCGAGGCAAAAGCTCTGGATACCTATGTGGCCCGCCGAACAGAAGAGAATATAAGGTCAACCACCTCTTATACATGGACGACCTTAAACTCTTTGCTTCGTCGGAAGAGGATCTTAACATCCTTGTGCAGGCGGTGAATAGGTACTCTAAAGCGATTGGCATCAGCTTCGGACTGGACAAGTGAGCCTGCGTCCACCTAAACCAAGGAAGACTAGAAACTACACCAGCGCGTGACGATCAGGATTTTCAACTCATAGGCGGGAATACCATTCAACATCTTGGTAATGGAGAAACATATACATATCTTGAAATGCCGCAAGTGGAAACACAAAATGTGCTTGTGTTAAAAACGGCCCTTGTAAAAAGGCATCGCCAAATTCTCAGAAAAATTTGGGCTTCCGAATTATCTGGAGAGAATAAGATCCAGGCGACCAATATGCTGGCCGTTCCTATACTGCTCTACACGTTGGGTGGAGTAAAATGGAACGTCGATGAGTTGAAGCAACTGGACCGAAGCACACGTAAGATAACATACTAAGAGAACATGCTGACAAGCCCCTCCATGGTAAATTCTAGGGATTTCTTTTTGCCTGTCAAGACGGCGTGATAGACACCTTAGTTTACTGCGAGAGCATAAAGAATATATCTGTAGGCTATACCAACTGCTGAGCGTGCAAGCAAGAGCCAGAAACACTTGGACATGTTCTCAGTAGATGCTCAAAGTATGCACGTTACGCGTACATAGAGAGACACAATGCGGATCTAAAAGTGTTATATTACCATCTTGGGCATTTCTATGGTGTTAATCTATTGCCCGTCTTGCCATACGCCCAAGGGAAACTCGAGTCCGTTGTGGAGAATGATCAGTGTAAGATATACTGAAATTTCTCATTCTCCACATCTCAACGTATCAGCGCTACGAAGCCTGATATTGTCCTCCAAGATCTGAAGACCAAGAAAATTCACGTGATTGAATTCTCGGCACCAGCCGATGATAATATCACGGCAAAGGAGGAAGAAAAACTGGCAAAACATCAAGCACTTCTTTTCGAGCTGAGCAGGCTGTACCAAGGCTACAAAGCCCATATTGTAGTTCTCATAATCGGCTGTCTTGGAGGTATGAAAGCTTAATTTCTTAGTCAACTCAACAAGATTCCGGCTTGCCAGCGTCAGGCTCACTCCATCGCGAACCGGATGCACAAGGCTGTTCTTCTGGGATCACTTCATCTGGTCCGTCAACACTGTTCTTCATAACATTCTACAAAGATTGGTAGTTCTAAAAAAGTATCCAGAGGTGAAACTTCATCTTCGACTGTCCAGTCTGCCGCGTAAGGTCATCCGCAGCTAGAGACCTGACTCTAAGGAACAGTGATGAACGATGTTGTCTCGCGTAAATTTCACCGCTCTTGCTCACCTTCTAGGACAGAAGGAGCAGAAGTGGATGACGTACACGTTTCAGTTGCGTCCGGATTGGTTGCTTTAAGGAACCATGATCGTAGCTTCCGGAGCCTACAACAGTTTCATTGAATTTTTTAATTTCTTCTTTCTAAAGCAATTTGTATGAATAATTAATCTAGATAAACAGCTTAACTTCTTCTTTAGGAAGAAAAAATATAACAATTTAAAGAATAAAATGGATTTCTTTTTTATATTTCGAAATGCAAGTCGAATACCAGGGCCAATTAGAGCGCAGGAAAAACATAATTATTTATGTCAAGAATGTACTTTCATATTAAAAAATTGTTCAGGAATCACGTGTGGAAATTCATGTAAGAAATACATCATAAAACAAAAATTAATTGCAGATGAAAAATTACGTACATTATAATTGTTTAGATTTTGCTGGAACCGAGCATTTTCAGGGTGCATAATGTTATGAGAAAAAACAATTTGATTAAAAATCAAACACGACAGAATTTTTAAATTTTTGTGGGCTCTTGTACGCGCCAACTACCAATTCCCAGAAACCACCCCTACTGACAATAAAACTGCTCCCTATCTAAAAACTCAAACTCGGAAAAAACTAAGTACACCAGAATTTGGGGCTTATGTTGGGCTTTCGAATGCACGAAAAAACATGCAAAAAACCACTTGCTATGTGCAAGAAACCACCCCTTATCAACAATAAAATTTGTAAAAAACAAATTGCATCAGAATTTAGGGCTTATTTTGGGCGCTCGAATGTACCTAACAAAAAGTTCAAAAACTAGACCTATGCACAAAAAAGTCACCCCTTTATTAAAAACTCAAACCTGAAAAAAATAGAATAGAAAGTAGTGTCGGGCTTTTCTTGGGCTCTCGAATGCCTCAATTTTTTTTGCGAATACAACCCCTTCATCTAAAAAATCAAATGCCTATCTATAAATTCGAATTTGAATTTTCAAGGAGCCCAAAAATCATAGACTCTATTCATCCTATAAAATTCCGAGTCACAAACTTCAGAAACTCCATATAACATGTGAATTTCTCAAAATGATTATTTTTGCACAAAGTCATATCTGCGTGGTATCAAGGGCTTGTCTTTAAACGTTAAAATTTGGAGCCCAAAAATCGGTGTTGGTATTTTCGAGGAGCCTAAAAATCAGACACTATTGATACCGTGAAATTCTAAAAACGATTATTGTTTGACAAAGTCATATCTGCGTGGTATCAAGGGGTTGGGTTTTTAGCGTTGAGGATGGAGCCCAAAAATCGGTGTTGGTATTTTTGAGGAGCGCAAAAATCAGCAACTCTATTTACACTGTGAAATTCTCAAAAAGATTCTATTTTGACAAAGTCCTATCTGCGCCGTGCCAAGGGGTTGTTTTTTGACGTTCAGGGTTGTAGCTTAAGGATCGGTCTCGGTATTTTTGAGGATCTCAAAAATTCAGAGACTCTATTTTACACTGTCAAATTCTGAAAAAGTTTATTTTTTGACAAATTTTTCTGAATTTAAATATTGTGACTGTTTTTAATTAAAAAATTTATTTGCTGTTTTACATCGAGCTATTTCTGAACTGTTTCGTGAAATTTACTGGGGGTGAATGTTGGGGCTTGTTTAATAATATTATTGGGTTTAGAACATATTCTGGAGTTTTCGGAATGTAAATAAGGTGACTGTTTTTAATTAAATTTTTGTTTGGCTGTTTTACATCTAGTTACTCCTGAACTGTTTCGTGAAATGTACTAGGGATGGACTTTGGTAGTTGTTTAATATTATTATGGGGTTGAAAACAATATTTGGAGTTCTGAATGTAAATATTGTGACTGTTTTTAATTAAAAAAATTATTTGCTGTTTAACATCTAGTTACTTCTGAACTGTTTCATGAAGTGTACTAGGGGTGGACTTTAGGGGTTTTCATGATATTATTATGACGTTGAAAATATAATCTGGAGTTTTCTGAATATAAATATTGTGACTGCTTGTAATTAAAAAATTTCTTGGCTGTTTTACATCGGGTTACTTCCGAACTGTTTTGTGAAATGTACTAGGGGTGGATTTTGCGTCTTTACAAGTCTTATTATTAGGTTGAGAACTTAACCTGGAGTTTTCTGAATATGAATATTGTGAATGTTTTTAATTTAAAAATATCTTGACTGTTTTACATCCAGTTACATCTCAACTGTTTTGTGAAATGTACTAGGGGTGGATTTTGGGAGTTGTTTAATATTATTATTGGGTTGAGAACTTAATCTGGAGTTTTCTGAATGTAAATATTGTGATTGTTTTTAATTTTAAAAATTGTTTGCTGTTTTACACCTAGTTACTTCTAAACTGTTCTGTGAAATGTACTAGGGGTGAACTCTGCGTTTAAAAAAATATTATTATCATGTTGAAAATATAATCTGGAGTTTTCTGAATGTAAATATTGACTAATTTTATTTATGAAATTTCTTTGCTGTTTTACATCGAGTTACTTCTGAATTGTCAGGGAATCTTTTTTTAAAAAATTTGAGTATAAACAATATACGAACTATGTTTTGGAATTTATTAATAAAACTGGACTCAAAGCGTGTTCTCACAGTAATGAAATGTTTCAGTGATATAGGTTAATCACATTCAACACAAAAAGGCGTGTCTATAAAATACCGAATATTGGTTTCAAACCGTTTCGCTGGTTGATAAACACTGATATACAAAATATCCACAGGTTTACTTGTTACTAAAAGAGTCCAAAATTCTTTGTCAATAATTTTCATTTACGTAAGTGTCGTGAATTTCTTATCATTTGCGCCCCTTAAAGTTTCTTAGTTGGTAAATTTCGATTTCAAATTAGACAGAGAGGTCAAGCTTAGGTTATCAGCATGGTTTTGAATTTGGATATATAATTCTATGAGGGAAATAAGGGAAATCATGGTTAACAATTTATTCAAAAATTTTCTTTTTGATTTGTTACAAGCATTCGAAGATTAACTGCGAATTCTCAAAAAGTGACCGAATTTTTTTCAAACTGACGTATTTTCGGAACCAACGCGAGTAAAAAAAATTCGTCTTGACTAAGTCTTCATCCAAGACATAGTCAAGATATAGCCAAGACGTTTTTGTAAGTCTCGCCCTGGCCGCAAGCGAGACTTCATTTTTCGTCTTCAGGTTGAACTCAAGGACACCGACAACAAAAGGCTCCCAAGACCTCCGAGGGTCATCAGTAATCCATTGTAAATTTTCAGAATGTTTATATTATTTATTTTCACGGTATTTATTTTTTATGTATTAATAATTTTGTTTATATGCAATAATTATGTTCTTTGGATGGGAAATATAAAAATGTTATCCATCTTTTCTTATAGCCAATAGTTCCCTAGATACTTATAGCAAATCACAGTTCTAATCTTTTTATGGAAAATGTTATATGCCTGTAGTTCTTGGTTCCGGATTTTGAATTAACAAATAATTTATTACAAAATTACAAGTTTTAGCGGCTGTAAAATTGTAATACTTAACAGATGTCAACTATTTGGTCCTAGCCTAGCTATTTCATTCCTGGAAATGACAGGCCCTGCTGGTGATGTCCATAGTTTAGAGAACTCGGAGTATAATGGACACTAAAATTCACAAACGAAAACTTTCTCGTCTCAAGACAAGTCCACCTTGAATGGTCTTAAGAATTACAATAAAACTTCTTGTCTTAGGACAAGTCCACCTCGACTTGTCTTCAAAACCCGTCGTAAACCTTAGTCATAAACTCAAGACTTACATCTCCGACTCCTAAGTTTTGCCCCTGGCCGCCAGCGAGACATAGCCGTCTTGGAGACGAACTCAAGATGAGCCAAGTCGAACCCAAGACGAAATATTTTTGCTCGGGACAGTAGGTACTCAGGATTTGCACAATTCACATCCAAGTTTACATACACATAAAAGTTCTATAAAAAATATCATTTGCTCTTTTGTAACATTTTTGATCGTTTGCGAGCAAAAATCAAAAAACTATATCTAAAAATCAGTTCGTGGAGTGGAGAGCAAGCGAACTTAATGGTTTCCTAGAAACGGGCACAGTAAAGATTTTTCTGCTTTTTGGAAAATTCCCGATTTTCTAAACACATTTTTTTTCAATTTTCGGAAAAGTTCCTATTCCTTATACAGATTTTGAGACTTCGATTTAATTATGAGCGTTTTTGTGTTTGTTTTTTCACATCTTCAAATGTTCCATTTTTTTCAATATTTACATCTCCGTTCGGAAATTTACGGTGTCAATTGAGTCTCTGATTTTTGGGCTCCTCGAAAATAATAACACCGATTTTTGGGCTCCAACCTCCAACGTTACAAAAGAACCCCTTAATACCACGCAGATATGACTTTGACAACAAATAATAATTTTGTGTATTTTGCAGTGTCAATAGAGTCTATGATTTCTGGGCTCCTCAAAAATAACAACACCGATTTTTGGGCTTTAACCCATAACGTTAAAAAACAACCTCTTGACGCGACGCAGATATAACGTTGTCAAAAAATAATCTCTTTGAGATTTGTACAGTGTCAATAAAGTCTCTGATTTTTGCTCTCCTGAAAAATAACAACAACGACATTTGGGTTCCAACCTCTAACGTCAAAAAACAATCCATTGATACAACGCAGATATGACATTGACAAAAAAAATAATTTTGAGAATTTTACAGTGTTAATAAAGTCCATGATTTTGGGGCTCTTAAAAAAAAACCAAGTTTGATTTTTGGGCTCCAACCCTTCACGTTGAAAAACAACTCCTTGACACGACGCAGAGATGACTTTGTCAAAAAATAATTTATTTTTTATTTTTACAGTGTGAATATAGGTTCAGACTTTTGGTCTCCTCAAAAATACTGAGACCAATTTTTGGGCTAACCCTCAACGTTACAAAACAACCCACTGACTCCACGCCGATATAACTTTGTCAATGTTTTGACCGAAATTGAAGTAATGGACTGTATTAAAACTCTTCATTCTTTTTTCTGACGGATATTACTGCACTGGGTCACATAAAAGAATTTTCCACAATTTATCCATTTTAACAAGGCTGACGCCAAAAAGCGCGGTCATTTATTAATTAAAAGAAATAAATTACAAGTGGTTAAAATG
>JAABKJ010012642.1:0-10478 GCA_011634705.1 Andricus grossulariae
GTATATGGGTACGATAATCGCGTTTCGCCAATCGTCTGGGACTTGTCTCACCTCGATACATAAATTTATCAATTCGCGCAACCTGTGAGGTATGGACTCGCCAACATAACTTATTATAATTTCTCGACTTCAAAATGAAAATGAATTTGAATCATTTAAAATAAGCGCGCGTATTACGGTGAATAACGTGGCTTTCCCCTTCCAACGCGACGCTTGCGCAGTTGAAAAAGTCGCGGTCTATTAGCATCACTGGTGCTGACAACTGACAAGTAGTGTTGGGCCGCGGTAATATTCTTCGTAATTACCGCAGGAAAATCACCGTCATTACCGTAATGTTACTTTCGTTACCGGTCACATTGCGACGCCATCTGTGTGATAAAATGTGAACTTTAATTCATTTATGTACATATTTATTGATTATTCTTATCGACGTTATTGTTTTTTTTTTAGACTTATGAAGGAAACGTCGAAAAAGTATGCTCCATTAAATAGTTTAAATATTTTTTGATTCGTAGCAGAAAAATTAATACAAAATTATTGGAACTATCATTTAGGATCTGTATTGATTCAACAATTTTTAGATAAGATAACTTTGTTTAAAGAAAAACTGCTTTTCGCGCAAGGAAAAGCATTTTCTCACATTTATAATGGTGATAATTCGAGAACGGTTTTATTGATTGATACGAAATTTGCAGAAAACTTGCTGAATATGCATTACGTTCCGCGGGAACTTTCCGAACTATTCCGGAACGTGTAGAATGTCCGCCGCTTAGGAACGTTCCACTGGAACGTTCCAAACACAAATTACCGTTATTGTTATTATTACCAATAAATATCGCGGAAACCATAAGTGATAGGTCAAAATCGATGTCAGTTTATGATATGGATATCATATTATAGATAGTATGAGCGGTACTCAAAACTCAAAAATGACATCCATTTTCACTTATCTCTTACGGTTTACGAGATAATGGTTGTTAAAAAGAACAATAATGGAAGGTTCCCCTCAGGTCCCAATTGAACGTTCCTGAAACGTTCCCAAGCGGCGGACATTTTACACGTTCCGAAGGTGCCCGCGGAACATTCCAGGAACGTTCCGTGCTATTAGGGTAGAACTTAAAAATATAGAGAAGAAATTTTATAGATTTTTTTACCACCTCTTTAAGGGACGATAAATATCACTTTTTTCAAGTAAAAATGTCAACAAAAAATAATCATTTTTTCTTATTTTCTTTCTTTCGATCTGATGGTGACATTATAAAATTTTTTTATTTCTTAAGTTTATTTCCATTTTTTCCTTATAACTCTAATAGATGTCCTAATAATAATGGCCCCAATAATTTCGTATTCATTTTTTGTTGAATAAAAAAATGAATTTGAAGATGAACATCATTTTTCGACTTTTTTGCTGTTTTTATCTCAAAACATTTTTGACGCAGCACTTATAGAATCATCCAATTTTCTAAGTAGCTCCTGCTAACGGTGATATATACAGGTTAGGAGTTACTTAGAATCCACGAAGTAATATAAGGAGATCCCACTCCCATGCGGCCTTTGGAAAATTTGGACGCTTAGATTAGGATTTAGTTAGTTTGCATCGTTCGCAGCGCCTCTTGCGGAAAAGCGTTGAAATACATGATTTACAAATGGCGGCGCCAATAGTGTAAGCCGGGTGTAAAGAAACACACACATGCTTGTCCCAAAACCCAGATTTGACGAATGTGTGTGCTTGCAGGTATTAATATCTGTATGCATGTTTGCATGTTCCCGCAAGAGGCGCTACGAGCAATGCAAACTAACTAAATCCGAATCCACGCGTCCAAATTTTCCGAGAGTGGGGTCTCCTTATACTGGAAAGAAGGAGAAGAAGAATTATATGGAAAGAAGTTCCCGCTGTGCGTTTAATAATTTAAAAGATGCAAATTTTTGTTTTTCTACAGGTCCATATTTCACTACGTTTTGAAAAATCTTATAGCTTTCGTTCGCTATGACTAACAAAAAAAAGTATATAAAACGTTTAGTATTTAGCCAATTGCTGTTTTTTAATCAAACTAAAAATTCACATAACCTAACATTACTTCTACGAAAAGTGTGCAATATCCACACATATACGATTGAGATATGCATTTTAATAGGCATAATATCCATGTTGACTGTTGAAATGAAAAAATTTAGTATATACTTTTTGTCCTCCCTAGCAAATAGAAAGAACCTAGTCTAAACTGAATTGTCTCACGTGACGATAAGTGAAAATTGCGTGAAAAGGTATTTATTTTGAATGTGTAAACTATCTATTTTTTAGTTGGCGCAATCACACCATGATATATATCACTAAGGAAATCGGTATCTAACCTTTTATTAATATTGCTTACATTTTTAACTTTACGTAAACGTTTCTTTGAAGTTACGTTTTCATTAGTTATTTCGGGACTTAGAATTCTAGTTTGGAGAAAAATGAATTTATGGCCCTTATCAATTGAATGCATCGCAAGAGCTGTTTTCATTTTTTATAATCATTATTATGTTCTCTAATCCTAACTCGAATGCATCTATTAGTCTGCGGCCAATGTAAGGACGTCCGCGTTCACAACGAATGTTGTAAACAACATGTGTTTTTTGTTCGAAAGGAGTAAAATCTTTATTTTCCGCAGCTTTATATCATCAGCTCGTGGATATGAGTGCTATCTTTTTTTTATTTTCATCGTTTCTTTCCGACTCTGGAGGTCTCAAAAAATAGAGATTTTTTGAAAACCGACAAGGTCAAATCTCACATAAAACCACAGCCATTCTGAATTCAACATCGATAACATTATAATCTTCAAGTTTGAACTCAAATCAGATAAGGGGTTGCCTTTAAAAATGAGACATATTTAACGCAACCGTAAAGCGATTAAGTTAAAAACAGGATATAAAAGAAGTTTTTTTTATTTATGCTCTACTGTAAAAAATAATTGGATAGTACATTTTTGAAAGATTTTGAAAAGGTATTTGACTTGAAGTTCGTCTTGTTACAATAATGATAATTACAACCAAATGGCTATATAAATTTTTATCCGCTAACAAATTAAATGTAATTAAAATACATACACACATACATACGCACATGCATACATGCATGCATACGTAAGCACTTGCATGCATAGGTACGTACATACATACATATATATATAAATATATATACATATACATACATACATGCATACATACCACATAAATCAAGCTCATTTCGCTTGATTCCGTGTAATTCCGAATTCACTCCGAATAATTCCGCACTTATCAGAATACAATGCCCATTTCTTCTAAATCTGCCAGATAATTCGAGCTCATTCCAACTGATTCCGTGTCATTCAGAATGTTTTCGAGCCATTCCATTTTTTTTTCTTCTGTAACCTACATTTCAAACGCAATATGGCAATTGTATTTGAATCGAACCCGAATCATTCTGGCTGTTGACGGATAGACTCAGAACCATCAGGCATTTACTCGCATCATAAGATGGATTTGCACTAAGTAGGCGTTTTATTTGATTAAATGTGGAATTATTCGTACTGAGTTCGGAATGATGCGGAATCAGTCGGAATGAGCTCACGTTATTTGACAGATTTAGGCGAAATGGACATTGTATTCTGATAAGTGCGGAATCATTCGGAGTGAATTTGGTATAGCACGGAATAAATTGGAATGAATTTGCGTCATTTAACGGGTTCAAACGAAATAAGTATTTTATTCCGACTGATGTGGCATCATTCGGGTTGAGTGCTGAAAGGCACGTAATCATTCGGAATGAACTCGCGTCATTTGACTGTGAGTGGAACAAACGGAATCATTCGGAATGAGCTACCGTATTCCGCCGGATTCAAACGAAGTGAAAATTTTGTTCAGAATGGAGCGGAATCATTCTGATTGAAGCACGGAATCATTCAATGCCATTCGGAATGACATTTCGGTATTAGGTGGATTCAGACGAAATGAAAATTTCTTTCAGATTAGCCCGGAATCCTTCGGAATGAATCTGGGACATCAATTCGGTCTCAAAAAGAATCAATCGTAATCCAACGGAATCATTCGGACTGGATTTAGCTGTCAACCAGAAGTTCGGAATCAGTCGGGAACAGATTTCACATTCGTTCGTAATCGATCGGAATGAATCGGAATTCTTCGGATTCAAACGGACTCAATTTCATTCCGAAACTTCCACAGGGACGAGCTTACGGCCCTTGATATCACTACACGTAAGATCATGGATATGCATAAAAGCTTGCATATCAATTCGTCTGTTCCGCGATTATACATCTCACACCGTCAAGGCGTCGCGGACTTCTGAATCCCCAATGTCTTCATGACCGAATTGTTCTAAGTACAGCTTACACCGTTGCGAATAGAAAAAATCCTCTCCTAAAAATGGTTAGGAATCACGAGATGATTGGCAAAGGAGCGTTCCATCACAAAGCCACAGAGCAGGCAGCTGACACCCTTGGCCTGAAGTATAACATCAGCAGTGAGGAAAGTGCATTACTCCATCTAGGTTTCATTTTCGCATGCTAGGACGGTGTCATTTCCACCTTAGTATACAGTGACAGCATTTTATGTCAAGAAGGTCCCAGTGATAGGTGCAGAGCGTACCATGCACACGCAAAGTACCTAGAACACATACTATCTGGGTGTTCCACCCATGCGGGAACAACGTATATCTACAGACATAATGCGGCCCTAGGAGTGCTTTATCACTATCTTTGTCGCTCTTGCGGTGTTGGCCGCGACCCTGACCTACAGATCGCTGCAAGGGAGATAAAGTCAATCATCCAAAATCAGAAGTGCGAAATTTTCTGGAACTACGATTTTCGGATAACAGTCTGCGTTGCACACTCGAGGCCTGACATTATGTTTCTCCAAGACTTCGAGAAACGAACCATATTCGTGATCGAATTCTCGGCTCCGGCCGGCTGCAACATGACTGCCGAGGAGAAGGAAAAGGAGGAGAGGTATCAAGACCTTAAAAGGGAGTTGCAATGACTCTACACAAAATATTCGGTTGAAGTAATTGTCCTTGTAATCAGTGCTCTCGGAGGTGCAAATCTATCACTGGTTCGTATCCTTAAAGCCATTCCCGCGTGCCAAAATTATGCCAAGGCATTTGCGAGATGGATGCAGAAAGCTGTCATTCTTGGGTCGCTTTGTGTCCTCAAGACACACGAGGGTTTCGCCGGTCTGTCGTCGTAATTTCACCATGCCACCCATCTCACGGACGTGAGACGTGGCCATAAGTGAGATTTACCGCGGTTCTACTGAGAGCCGATGTCATTTTTATATGGCAGTTGCTCCCAGTAGGACCCTGCGGTGGTTTTTAACCTTTTTTTCAAATTTTGCATATACAGGGTGTCCCAGGACTCAAGGTACATTTTTATATTTTTGAACTCCTCATAAAAAATGGAGTTGAAAATAATAATGAAAATTTGTTGTAAAGTTAATAATTATTGAGTAATTAACAATTGAAGATTAACCAATCGGAAGCATGCGTTAGATGGAGGACATTTCATGTGTTACTGATGAGGGTGTGTGCGCAAAAGAGTAATTTTAAATTTGCAGGAGGTTGTGAATGTCAATGGTTCAACTTTACACGGCAACTGAGAGACAAGATTCTTAGAAAATATCTTTTTCTTTAGAATAAACGTTGAATTATTTTAACTTCCTTCGCGTATTTCCAATTCTGTAGAATTCAAACGAATTCTACAGTCAGGGCTTCTAGCAACAATTTGCAATTACATGTATAAGAAACAAACTCGCTGGAAAGGAAAAAAAGGCAATTGAAATGAGGCCTGAAATATATTAAGAAAAAATACTGTCGGCTAGCCCCGGACAACGAGATTTTCGTAGATTTATTTTTGAATTTAGGCATTTCTGAAAGGAGCAAGTACAATTTTATTTTAAAAATTACTTTAAAATTACAAGAACCCTTAAACAGAACAAAAATATTCACCGAAAGTAAGAAAATCAGTACAGATGTAGGTTATAGTCTTACTTCATTTAGGTTATTAGTGTCTATTTATCATTTGAAAATTTTTGACAGAGAATACATGAAATCAAGCATGAAATAATCTGTCCGGAGGTACCCGCCTCGAAATGTCCGGGGCTTCCCGACTGTGAGATTTTTTTAGTAAAATTGCTATAAATAAGAAAATACGAGAAACATTTAAACAAAAATTGCGGGTAAAAGTGAATTTATAATATTTTTTTTAAGTTATGCAAATATTTGATCATAAAGTTGGTTTATATTTCACAAAATGCACTTGTTTTCTAGAGACAAAATATTTAGACCGGATTATTTTTAAGCTAATGAGAGATATGAGTCCATAGCTTCAAAATTACACTTTAAGACAATTCTGAAAGATGAAGAATCATCTCCGGAGATATTACAGTTTCTTGAAAGTCATGAGTGTCCGGGGCTACCCGATGTCCAAAGCTACCTGACTCTCCTCTAATCAATACCGGAACAAAGAAAATTTTGTTGTGGCTGAAAATGTATTACTTTTTATTATTGATGTGCTACTATAAACAATGTAAAAGAGTTTAATTTTCAAGGATTTTAAGGACGAATTAAAAAAAAATTAGATATTTATGTAAACAACAATATATTTTAAAACCCCAAATTGTTATTTTATAAAATTAACTTGTTAAATTTTTATTATGCCGTATCTACCAGAACAGATAGATCATCTGTTTATTGAATTATTCTATGAAAATCTTACGAAAAATAAATTCAAGGTGCTGGTCAATTGTTTCAGAAGATATTATAAATATAACGAAAAGAAATGGGAAAAATTATAAAAATTCATACTATCGAAGAAAAATTACTAATGCGGCAAGTACTGATGATAATATACCTATAGAAAATGTAACTTTGAAATATACGATGAAATTATTTTATAATTAATCTATTTTTAACAGGCTTTTATATTTAAAATCTGATGATGAAAAAGTTGATTTTCTGATATGAGAAAAAGTAATTGCAATAGATATATTCAATAAAAGGGGTGTCGATTCTCAAGACGACTTTGAATTTATTATTTATTTATAATTTCCTGAAAAGGCAAAAAGCTGATCAGTGTAATTTCTAAAACCCCAAATTTTGAATCTGAATCATTTAAAATTGAAAAATTCAAAATCAAAATATTGTATGAAAATAAAATTTATAGATTTGATAATCCTTAAACTTGAGAAATTGATCAGTTTTTACGTTCAACAATATAATATTTTAAAATAAAACTGGTTTCAAAATGAAACTATTTGAAGTTAAATACCGACATTTGAAATCAGTCGAAATTAAATGAAATCCAATTTTTCGTTTGAAAACTAAATTTGAAAATTAAATTTTTTTTTTAGTCATTGATATTTTAAAACTGTTTTTGTTGTTCTCGTAATTAGTATTATTAAATTAGTTCAATAAAATAAGTGTATTAAGTGTAATTTATAAAAGCACAACATTTTGAATCTGAATAATTTAAAATAGAGAAATTAAAAATTATAATATTTTAGACTAAAAGTCATTTGAAAAATAAAATGTATTTCTAAATATTTATAAGCTGTATTGATGGAAGAGAACATTTTAATGGTTAAAAAACTAATAAAATTGGAAAATAATTCTGTTCTAAACATTTTGCTACCTTGCCGGTAGCTGTAACCAAACAATTACCGGTACTATAACAATAAGATATCTGGAAAAATGTAAAATAATTTAGGTTTTATTTTAAAAGTATGACTGTAAGTTTCGAAAATTTCACAACATGTCGAAAAAGAATCTGGAAAATATTAAGAAATTTTTTTTATTTTGCAGAATTTAAAAAAATGTTAAGAAAAACGAATTGTTTCAACAGATGTTCAGAAGTTTTGAAAAGATTGGAAAATAATTCAAATCTTGAGAATTTTTAAAGCTTTTAAAAGAATAAAATATTTTTAAGATTGCTAGCAGCATTTCAAATGCTTCTTATTTTTAAAAATTAATTGTCAGAGAATATTTACAAAGATTTTAAAATATTTTGAAATATTTCAAAAATTGTCAAAAAAGCATCTGGAAGATTTTAAGGCAATTTTTTCAATTTTTCAAAATTAAAAATAAATTCGAATCGTTTTAAAAGATATTTAGGAGGTGTACAAGTTTTTAAAATTTTTCAAACTTATCTTAAATTAGAAAAGATTAATTTAAAAAATTAGCTTTTAAAGAAAATGGCAACAGATTTCAAAAGGTTTCTGAAAAAGTGGAAAAAATCTGTTAGATTTTAAGGCAATTTTTTTAATTCTGAAAGATTTTTTTAAATTTTGAGAAAAATTTAAGTCTCTTCAAAATATAGTCAGGAATTTTAGGAGTTTCAAGGAGATTAGACATATTTGAAAATTTGCAAAGATTTCTGAAAATGTAGTAAAAAAAAGTTTCATTCAAATTTTCTAAATTTTTTGTCAATACATCTGAAATCTTCAAAAATCTTTTTGAACTTTCTCAAGAATCTTAGGAAAATGATATTTATATAAGTTAAAAAACAAACTGATAATACTTATTTGCTCGGTCTCTTTTGCACGGTCAATAAAATTTAAAAACTCTGTAACAAACTTTACCAATTGAAAAAAAAACAAATTTTATTTAAAAGCTCAATAATTTAAACGTGTAAAATGAAAGCCCTCAACACGCTTTAATTAACAAAATATTAGTTAAATGCATTTATAATGTAAAATAACTTTTTTAAACTTTTATAAATTGCACAGTTCAAAGATTCGGATTCAGTTAAAAAATATGAATCCATGTTATCATTTTTAATGTTGTCAATTAAAGAATGAATCAATAAATTTACGAATTTTGTTTTCAAACTGAACACTTTTTAAGTATTAGAAATTACATCATATTCTAAGTAGTTTCAAATAATTATTAACTATTGATTGAATTACTGTAACATTTTTATTTATGCATAAGAATTTGTTTTGGCTTTAAAATATTTTTAATTATTCCCTTAGAAATATCTTTCAAAACGAAAATAAAATTTGGAGGAATATCAAGGAAAATCTGTATTATCTAATAACCTTTCCAAATTCTTAAAAAAACTTCCAGCTTTTATTTCAAAATTTTCAAAAATATGCAGTTTGATTAAAAAAATTCCAAATTTTAAATTACTTTTGAAATTTTTTCAAAACATCTAAACTTTTTTTAACAGATTTGAATATTTCTCAAATATTACAAAAATTCTACAATATTTAAAAAATTTCCTTTAAATCTTGTACATTCTTTTTTGAAAATTTTGAGAATCTTTTGAAATCTTTCAAAATATTTTTATAAAATTAATTTTTCAAAATAAAAAATAATCTCTAATTTCCCTGGAAATCTTGAAAAACTTTTTTTTTTGAACCTTTCACAATTATTCTTAAAAAGCTTCTTATTGCTGCAAATTGTTATGGATAAAAAACGTATTTTATATGGATATGGATATATCTATTACAGAAAACTTTAGAAGGTAGGTTTATAATTTCAACATAATAATAATAACACTTTTTATATAAAAAAATGTATTAGAAGATAAATTTATTATTTAATTATTTGAAATTCAATATTTCCGGGCACACAGCCCAATTTTCCGGCACATAGCCAATTATCCGGGCACACCGCCCAATTTTCCGGCACACAGCCAATTATCCGGGCACACAGCCCCATTTTCCGGCACACATCCAATTATCCGGGCACACAGCCCAATTTTGCGGCACACAGAAAATTATCCGGGCACACAGCCCAATTTGCTTCTATAGAATAATTACATCACAGTAATTTATCTCAAGTAGGGGTTGATGTTGGTCCTAGCTCATCAATTCACCGAAAAGAATAACCATGGTGAACAAGTTTGCGACCTCCGGAAAATCGAAGCAGGTTCATAAATTATCTGATCGTGAGAATTTAACAGCTATTCTTGCCATCGGTTCCTTATCAAAATTTCCTGTTCGAAACAATTCTAGATTAGTCAAAATTACTAACAAAACAATATTTACATTTATTTTTATCTCTAGCGAAACTAAATTTACAACATTGTAGACTGTCCTTCATAGAATGCCCAAGTTCCTTATAGTTTAACCATTTTTAAGCCAATAATTATCTGTTCAGAGCTAATCTCCGTACGCAAGTGAGCTATTCCTTATACACAAATGAGTTATCTTTTTACGCACGTGAACTATTCTTTTTACTCACGTGAAATATTCTTTTTACGCATGTAACTATTCTTTTTATGTACGTAAACTATAGATGTTGGTCGTAACTCGTGCTGGGATCTCCACATGCACCAGCGCAGCGGCGGACTGGCGTGGACCCTCAGATGGGCGCCCTCGCCCCTGTTGGTGTGATGCCCCTGAGGACACTTGGGTGCTCCCTAGAACAGCTTTGTGTACGAATATATTTTTATAAACAAAGATATTGAACAATTAATGAAGCGCAACCAAAAATCTTCTTATCT
>JAABKJ010012643.1:0-10478 GCA_011634705.1 Andricus grossulariae
CAAAAAAGGCCGGACTACAAAATTAAAATACGGCAAAAAATGCGATGAGCAATTCTTTAGTGTTTAATGTTCTTGATTATATGACACTGTGTGTATTTATAACTTAATATTACTCATTTCATGATGAAATGGTAAAATATTGTACTATTTTTCTAAAGTAGCAAAAAATATTATCGGAACAGAAAGTTCCTCATTGACACAAAAATTTGCCGGATTAGAAAATTTAAATACGGCAAAATTTGCCGGACTAGAAACTTTAAATACGGCAAAATTTTCCGGACCTCAAAACTCGACCAAAAATAAAACACTTTTAGAAATTTAAATTGTTTAGTTTTAAAAGAGTTTGAAACGTTGAAGGTGAAACATTTTCGAAGTTTAAATTATTCACTTATGAAAGACTAATTCGAAAATGATATTGTTTTTGAAACCGCAAATTTGAAATGGTTCAATTTTAAAGCCGTATTACTAGCTACCCAGCGAGTCACGTGTGACGTTTTCTTATACTTTTTTTCAAGATATATAATTTTTATTCCATTTCACTGTTTAAAAGAACTTCTTCCACTTCTTTTTTGTATTTTCCAAATTTTTTCCCACTCATTCTTCAAGAGCAAATAATTGATCACTTTTAAATAAGATCTGAAATTTAAGGCTTGAAATTTCTCATTAATATTTTCAAAATTTACAAAATTGTAATTGTGAATCATCGGAATTTCTACTGCATATTTTATTTCAAATTATAAGCCTTGTTAATTATACAATTTTAAGTAGAAAGGATTCCACATCGAATATTCCCAAATTCAAATATTTAACATTGTAAAATTTCAAACTTGAAGGTTCCTCAGTTGAGTAAGTTTGCTTTCAAGGCCTTTAAAAATAAAAAGTATTTCAAAATGAACAAGTTTTAATGAAAATGTGTAAGATCTTTAACCGGAAAGCATACAAAACTGGACATTTTCAAATTTTAAACGATTCAAATTAAAGCTTCATTAAGTATTTTCACTTCAGCTGCCAGCTAACTTCAGTTCGTTGAGTGCTGAGGGGGAAACAAAGGACCAAATGCATGGGTCGAAACTTTATTTTTGTAGTATCTTCGTAATAAATAATAATTATCATCATTTTATTATTCCATTAAATAGTTCTTAAAAAATAAATAATAATTTTCGAATATACTTATACAGAAAAAGTTAGTTTTCACGAATATATTAACAAAATAGGGCCAAAATGGACCAAATACCATGCATTTGGTCCACTTTTCCCCCCCTCAGCACACAACGAAGTGAAATTAGCTGGTGGTAATGTGAAACCCCCTAATTAGGTATTTTAACTAGCTAACTTCACTTCGTCGAGTGCTGAGGGGAAAATAATGGACTAAATGCATGGGACTAAAACTTATATTGTTAATATCTTCGTAAAAATTCTTTTTTTTTACTATAAATATATTACAAATGTTTTTATTTTTCCAAAACTATTTAATGAAATAATAAAATGTTAATGATTATTATTTATTAAGAAAATATTTCAAAAATGAAGTTTTGTTTAATGCGTTTGGTTCCATTGTTTTTCTCTCAGCACTCTACGAAGTGAAGTTAGCTGTCAATGAAGTCACGTCCACGCGAAATGATATATCCAGTTTAAACTTTTGTAAATTGAATAAAAGGCACTAAGGAACGTTTGTATGGTTTTAAATTTGTAGAATGACAAAACATAATTCAATTTTTTTTTCAATTAAAAAAATGTAGAATCTTAAAAAGGCTCTTTAGTGCCTTTTATTTAATTCTCCACATTTTGAATATCACATCTCATTTCGTGTAGACGTAAGTTGTTGCGAAGATAATTACGGTGAGGTAGGAAACGGGTAAATGATACATAGCCTTGAACAGTTTGTAATTGAGTAATTTGTCAATATAAATTCTTTAAAATAGAAAACATTTTAATTAATATTAAAAACGTTTAAAATTCAAGATAATTTGAAGATGAACGGCTTCAAGGTGAAGGATATTCTTTACGAAATCTTCAATATTAAATAATTTCGCATTTGGAAACGTTGAAATTCAGTGTCTTCAAAATATTAATGGTGAAGGCATTTTAAAGGTCATCACCGAATAAGCATGTGGAATCTTCCCCCATACTTTTCGAACTCAAATTTATTTTATTATATGTTTGAGTTTTGAATACGTTTCTTCTGGTAATATTTTTATACTGCGACATCCATATTTTTACTAAAATATCTACATTCTTTACTTTAAGATATTTTTCCCTCAAATCAATCGGGAGTGGTGTGTCATGGTTAAACGAAAATTTCAAAACTATACGGCTTTTTAATTTACTGAACAGTCGGACAATAAAAAATAACATCAGCAATAAGAATTTTCAAAAATTATTTTTGTCGCCTATTTTTTCTTTTTTTAGATTTTAAGGCCATTTGACGAGTGGGTCACGTGACCGGCTTTCTACCTTACTGACACTTTTTTTATTTGTAAACTTATTTTCACACGAATAGCCACATCGAGTTGAAAACTTGGAATAATAAAAAAGAAGCACTAAGAAACGCGGCTCTGGTCCTAAATTTTTATAATTATGAAAAAGTTTTTTTTGCAAATAATTTTTTTTGTTGCTTTTTTCATAATTATAAAAATTTAGGACCAGAGCCGCGTTTCTTGGTGCTTCTTATTTATTATCCCAAATTTTCAACTCGATGTGGCTATTCGTGTGAACATAATTTAACAAATAAAAAAAGTGTCGTTAAGGTAGGAAGGCGGTCACGTGACCCACTCGTCACATGGCCTTAACTGCTCAAAAATATTTCAATACACATTCCTTTCAAAGGATTTTTTGGGACTGCATTTTTTCAAGTGAAAAACATTTTCCTTCAGTATCCTGAATTAATTACTTTTTTCAGCAACAATATACACTTCAGGTCACATAGAAGCCGGTCCGGTTTTGTAATTCTTACAACTTCTGGCCGCCGCAGTTTCGCAGTAGGCAGGGCGAGAGACGGTTGCAACTCTCACCTGGGAAGGGCCGCAGTGCGCGAGTACTCAATAAAATATTGCGCAATACTATGCATTCCAATTGGAAACGATTCAGGTGGCCCTGACGGTTTTCGTTTCGAGAGTATCGATTTAGAAACGAGGCCAGTGCGAGGCAACCCCTGAAACTGTTATTATATGGGACTTTGAGTGAATACATTGTAACATAGAATAAAATAATAAATACCGCTCAGAAGTACGATGGATGTATTCACTATGGACATACTTATTTATGCTCATTTTATGAGCATTTTGATTCCTTATAGGTATCAGATAAATTTGGTTCCTCATAAAGTGTGTTTTTCTCTAACAAAAGAAACAAATGGATAGGGGAAAGTGGGGTATGGTGTCAGTGCGCGGCACGGCGACTCTTGCAAATAATGCTCGTGTTTGTTCATTTTCATATTAATTTTTTCACGTGAAAGAGCTTCCTTTGGTACTCAAGGAAGCTATTTTATGCAAAAAAAAAAACTAATATGAAACTCCAGAAACACGAGAATTATTTGCAAGAGTCACCGTGCCTCGCACTGACACCATACCCCACTTTCCTCTATATTCTTAATTTTTGATCTTATATTTCTGACTTACCAAAAATCTTATTTTTATAAAATTAGAAAGCCTTTCAAAATTTTAATCAATGTGTTCTGTTACAATGAACAGCTTTTTAATTTACGAAAGTATAATGTTACAAGTTGAAAAAAAAGTTTTATTCGTTGAAACAAAGTAACTTTTTTAAAAAAAGTTCTAAGAAGCTATTGATTGATCAAGAAAGGTCCTAGCAAGTTTAAAAACGATATTGGTAAGTTATAATAGGTCATGAAAGGTTCTTCAATTGGGCAATCGATGCGTCTCGAAGATGCGAACAAATATATCATGAACGTTACTGCTTTATTCCCTATATTAAAAAGTTACCCTCATATCAAGAAGACAAGCAATATATTTTTTATATTTATAAATCGGTATTGCTAGATCATAAGAGGTCATAGCAGGTACGTCAATAGATCATTCGACGTGTGTCAAAGACGCAAACAAACATGTCAGATACAGTACTGTAGTATTCCTAATCTGAGACAATACACTAGATGTCGTATTGTTGTATTTTGAACATCAAAAAAGTTTTCCTTATATAAACAGAATAAACCCTTCTTTGAAACTTTATTAATCGGAAGTCGGTACAAGTGGGGGTCAAAAAAGTTCAACAATATGTTGATCGATGCGTCTCAAAAACGAGAAAAAATACACTAGATATCGTATTTTTATATTTTAAATATATCAAAAAAGTTTTTCTCACATGAACAGAATAAACCATTTTTTGAAACTTTACAAATCGGTACTAGTGGGTCATAAAAGGTTCGGCAATAAGTCGACCGATGCTTCTCGAAGACGCGAACAAATACACTACATATCCTATTGTTATATTTTGAATATCAAAAGAGTGTTTTTCATATATACAGAATAAACCTTTTTTTTAAACTTTATAAATCAGTACTGGTAGGCCATAAAATGTACAACATTAGGTCAATCTATGCATCTCGAAGATGCGAACCAATATAATAGATATCGTATTGTTATATTTTAAATATATCAAACAAGTTTTTCTCATATGAACAGAATAAACCATTTTTTGAAACTTTATAAATCGGTATCAGTGGGTCATAAAAGGTTCAACAATAAGTCGATCGATGCTGCTCGAAGACGCGAACAAATACACTACATATCCTATTGTGATATTTTCAATATCAAAAAAGTGTTTTTTATATACACAGAATAAACCTGTTTTTTAACTTTATAAATCGGTACTGGTGGACCATAAAATACAACATTAAGTAGATCGATGCGTCTCGAAGACGAGAACAAATACACTAGATATCATACTGTTTTATTTTGAAATATCAAAAAAGTTTTTCTCGTATAAACAGAATAAATCATTTTTTTGAACTTGATAAATCAGTACTCGTGGGTCATCAAATGTTCGACAATAGGTGGATCGATGCGTCTCGAAGATGCGAACAAATAAAATGAATATCGTATTGTTATATTTAGAATATCAAAAACGTTTTTCTTCTATAAACAGTATAAGCCATTTTTTGAAACTTTATAAATGTTATGTTGACCTGAGTACAGAGTATCAACTTGCTTTCGCCATTCAATTTTCCATCACTTTGAGCAAAGGTCTAAGAAAAGCCAAGAATATATCGTTCTTTATCAAAAATAAATAGTAAAATATTCATGAGAATTTAAATTTCGCACAAAAATCCTCCATTTTCTTCCTCAACTGACAGAATAAATCCGTGCGGAACCTATTTGTGAGACTTGGCGGACCTTGTTATACCTTAAAATTCAATAATTTATTACGCGAAACTTTTGTTACACCCAGAATCATTGAAACTTTTTTAAAAATAATTTTTGTATATTAATACGTTTTTCCTGCACGTATTGTAATGTGGAAGTTCATTTCTTTTCTCCAAAATTTAACTTTTTTGTGAAAATTCGTGTTTTTTCTTGTTGAAAATTAATTTTTTTTCAGATGAAAATATAACAATTCTATTTTTAGTTGAAAATATATCTTTTTCAGTTAAAACTGATGTATTTTGTCGAAAATTCGTCTTTTTCTGTAGAAAATATATCTAAATGGTTGAAAATTCATCATTTTGGTCGCGAATTAATTTCGTTGGTTGAAAATTTAACTATTTTGAAGGAAATTAGTTTTTTTATGGTTAAAAATTAATTTTTCAAACTTAAAAATTCATCTTTACAGTGAAGAATTAACTAAATTAATTGAATAGCTGAATCCTCAATCAAAAGAGATTAATTTTTTACCCATAATTGACCCATAAACACCTCTTAATAGGAGCTATACAAAAAACAATCTTAACTAAGTTACGTTACAAGTTACTTTTTAACCCTTAAAGGACACACCTCCAAATAAAGAAAACGATATTTTTGGCTGAAAAGAAATCTTGAGTGATGTTGAAACAATACAAAATAGAAAAAAAATATTGAAAAAGCCTCAGTGATAATTTAACTATTCGAAAAAAATACTTTAAAAAAAAAGTAGACAATCGGAAAAAATCCCGAAAATCCGTGGGGTCACAGTGACCCCATTTGTCCTTTAAAGGTTGAAAGAGTTACGAAGTTACCATAAAAGTAACAAATAACGTAATTGTTCAGTAACGTGGTTACTTGTAACAACTTACTACCCAACTCTGCTTGAAAATTCATCCTTTATAGTACAAAAGTCATCCTTCTTTTTATTTAATTTAAAATTTAAATCTTGTTTCGCTGAAATACGAAATGTTAAATCTTTGGTTAAGTATTCATCTTTTTTGTTTGAGAACTGAACTTTACTGGGTTAAAAATTTTACTCTTTTGTTACAAATTTAAATATTTTGTTACAAATTTAAATATTTTGTTACAAATTCAAATATTTTGTTGAAAATTCAACTATTTTTTTACGTTCTTCTTTGTGGTCGAAAATTCTACCATAACTATAGAACAACTCATTAGAAACACGAAAAAATACAGAATGTACTTGAAATCCGAGTATGCTTGTATAGTAGGGTGGTCCAAAAATGCATTGGAAAATTTTGTCTCGAATTTCCATGTATATCGCTCAGAAATTTGTTCGAATTCACAAAAAAATAATTATATTTTTGTTGTTGTTGAAAAAAATGATATTTAGAGGATATATGAAGTTTAACACGTATTTCCCATAAGAAAGAAAGATGTTTTTGTAAATTTTATTCAGAATCGTCAATATTAGCTGAATCGGGTTGAAACTTAAAATTTCTATTCAAAAATAGCCATAGAATGCGAATAATATATTACTTTTTGAATATGACCCCCATGAGTCTGTTTTATAGGGTTCCAAAAAAACCCCATAAGTGAAAAAATGGGTTTTGCGAGTTTTTGGCGCTAATTATGATTTTTTGCTGCTTTTTAAATGCAAATTGTTTCTAATATATAAAATACTACTTTATACTGATAGTTAGATGTTTACCTAAATTGTTTGAACAACTAATTCTTGTTTTTAGCAATTTTTTCGTAGAATATAGGCAGAAAGTCGTGGTTTTTTCAAAAAATGTCTAATTTTTGTCCAATTTTCAATTCAAGTAAGATAACAGTTCATTAATGTTAATAAAAATGAGTTTTCAAATAATTAATTATTATTTTTATTGATATTATCTTTGAGTCATGCTAGAAGTTGCGCTTTTTCTGAAATTTTCAACTTTTTGTCCACTTTTCACTTGGAGTGAGTTAATATTCAATTTAATATAGCACAAATAATTTTTTAAACAAATTATGATTTTAGCTATCTTCTTCTATATTAATTTCAGATAGTTGCGTTTCTTTCTACATTTTTTTTCTTTTTGTCCATTTTTCAATTAGAGTGTAGTAACAATTAAGTCATGTCAACAAGAATAATTGTTTAAACAATTTATTATTATTGTTAATAATATTCTCTTTGCTTAACTGTAGAAAATTGCGGGTTTTTCTGAAATTTTCAACTTTTTGTCCACTTTTTACTTGGAGTGAGTTAATATTCAATTTAATAGAGCAAAAATCATTCTTTAAACAAATTATGATTGTCCGTAGCTATCTTCTTTTATATAAGTTGCAGATAGTTGCGTTTTTTTCTGAATTTTTTATCTTTTTGTCCATTTTTCAATCAGAGTGAAGTAATATTTAATTCATGTTAAAAAAAATAATTGTTTGAACAATTAATTATTATTGTTAATAATATTCTCTTTGCTTAATTGTAGAAAATTGAGGTTTTTTCTGAAATTTTTTACTATTTGTCTATTTTTCAGTTGGAGTGACTTAATAATTATTTGAGTTGAGAAAAAATAATTGTTCAAACAAATTATTATTGTTATTAACTATCTCCATCTGCCAGATAGTAGCGTTTGTTTTTAATTTTTAACTTTTTGTCCACTTTTCACTTAGTGAGGTAATAATTAATGCATGTTAATAAAAATAGTTGTTCAAACAATTTCTTATTGTTTATAACTATCTTCTCTTAGATAAGTGCTAGAAAGTTGTGGTTTTTTCTGAAATATTTCATTTTGCTTTGCCTTTTTAGTTATGAACAAATAATGAATAAACATTAGACAGAAACATATTTTAAACAATCTCTTTTTCGTGAATATATTTTGCTGAAGGGGGGAGGCTGATATCAAAATATGTTCAATTCCAAATTTTTTTTACACGCTTTACAATAAAATTCTTGTTGTAATTGAAAATAAAACTTTCAGTCCTCCCACCCATTCCTACTTATTCCACTCTTTGTTTGTTTCTTTTGCTTCAAATTAATTTTTTTAAACATAGGGAAAACAGCAAAAATAATTCACTTAAAAAAGTACAATAATATTTAAAAAATGATTCTTGTTGATCTTCACTTATTATTTGTTCATAACTCAAAAGTCAAAGCAAAACTACAGATTTCAGAAAAAGTAAATTTCTTGCATAACTCTATAAGAGAAGGTAGTTATAAACAACAATAATTTGTTGAAATAATTATTTTTGCTAAATTGCATTAATTATTAACTCACCGTAAGAGAAAAGTGGACAAATAGTTGTAAATTTCAGAAAAAACCGCAACTTTCTAGCGTTATTCAAATTGAATATTCCTAATTATAATAATCAATTTTTTAGCATCATTCTGAGACAATATTATTAACAATAACGATAAATTGTTGAGACAATTATTTTTGTTAAAATTAATTATGTATTACCTCACTCTAAAGTCTAAATGAAAATTGGACAAAAAGTGGAAATTGCTAAAAACAATAATAAAAGGTTTAAACAAATTATTTAAACATCTGATTTTCAGTGAAAATTAGTATTTTATGTACTAGAAACAATTTGAATTTTAAGAAAACTGCAAAAGGCATAATTAGCGCCAAAAACTCGCAAAACTCATTTTTTCACTTATGGGGTTTTTTTGGCACCCTATAAAATAGACTTATGGGGGTGATATTTAATAAGTAATATTTTATTCGTATCTATGGATAATTGTGAAGAGAAATTTTGAGTTTCAACTCGATTCAGCTAATATTGAATACTCTGAATAAAATTTACAAAAAAGTCTTTTTTCTTATGGAAAATACGTGTTAAAATTCATGGGGCTTGCGCCACCTCTAAATATCATTATTTTAAGCAAAAAAATGGATTTATTTTCTTGTTTTTTCGAACAAAGTTCCAAACTTCCATGAAGCGCATTTCTGGTAACGATAACTTTGCTTTCATTATCCATTTGCTTTTCCGATCATTTTTTTCCAATATTTTTTATTTAGTGCACCAAAGACAAATTTCGAAAGAAGATAGAAACTGATATTATTGTATTCAGCTGTTTCTTTAAAAGCGTAGAGGTGCTAAGAACACCTCATCTTCAGTTTTAAAATATCACATTATCTAGTTTAAATAAAAAACTTTACTGAATGTTACACATGTGAAAAGTTTCTGAAATAAATAATTATTGCTTATTTGATCTTATTATCAACCAAAAAGATGAATTTTCAACACAGAAGATTAATTTTCTACAAGAAAAGACCAACTTTCAACAAAATATATAAATTTTCAACCAAAAAGATGAATTTTCAACACAGAAGATTAATTTTCTACCAGAAAAGACCAACTTTCAACAGAATATATAAATTTTTAACCAATCAGTTGAATTTTCAACCAAGAAGATTAATTTTTTACCCAAAAGATGAATTTTCAACAAATTACATAAATTTCAAAGTAAATAGTTTGAACAATGGATGTGATGCTAGTCCAAATTTAATTTTATATTTTCCTTTGTTCCTAAAAACTTTTACCTTAATAGTTGAATTTTTAGAGTAGAAAATATAAGTTATTAAATTAATTTTCGAGGAAGTAGTAGTTCAACTTTCAACCAAAGAGTCGAATTTTTAACTAAAAGTTTAATAGTTGATATTTCAGCAAAAAATAATTTAATTTAAAATAAAAAAACAGGTGGATTTTACCAACAAACATGGATTTTAAAACAAACATTTTTAACATTTTTAACACCAAAAATTGATTTTCTACCAAAAAAAGGCAATTTTTCAACCAAATAGTTCAGTTTTCTACCAAATTATTGAATTTTCTACAAAACAGTTCATTTTTCAACTCGAGAATGTGAAGATTATACAAAAAAGTTAATTTTTAGTGAATAAGTTGAATTCTAACTACAAAAATTAAACTTTCAGTTAAAAGAATGAATTTTTAACAACAAAAAACGATTTTTTTAAATAAAATTATGAATCTTGAAGACAAAAATGAACTTTTCAGGAAATAGTTCATCTTTCAACCAAGGAGTTGATTTTTCAACAAAAAATGTAATAGTTGATATTTCAGCAAAGAAGGTATTTAATTAAAAATAAAAACCAGTTAGATTTAACCAATAAAAATGAATTGTGAACAAAATTCTTGAATCCTGAACTA
>JAABKJ010012644.1:0-10478 GCA_011634705.1 Andricus grossulariae
TTAGTCAGTTATTCTTACTCATTGAATTAGTAGATTTTTACTAATTACTAGTAAACGAATCGGCACTATTTGAATTAGTAGAAAAATACTACCAATTAGTAGTGTTCTACTAATTCAGATTAAGAGAGCATATCTTGCATAAAAATCAATTTTTTGGAAAACTTCATTCTCTAAATCCTCCATAACAATTTCAGCTAAAGTAGAAGACAAAACTGATCCTATGGGAGTTGCAAACTTTTGTTTATGAAAATTATTATTAAATTTGAAATACACTGAATAAAAAACATATTTTATAGCATCAAGAAATTGTTTTTTTTCTCGAAATTTTGGTATTAATTTTAATCAAATCCCAACGTTTTTGTATGGGATTTTCAACACTTTCATAAGGGATATTCGGAAACATAGCTATTGCATCAAAAGAGACAAACATTGTCAATTAGTTTTAAGAAAGCATGACTATTTTCAATTGATGTTTTTGAGATTTCTATTGAACTCTTAATAATTTCACTCAATAATTCTCCCAATTTTCTAGTTGGAGAATCTATTGTTGAAATAACTGGTCTTAGAGGGTAGTCAGTTTTGTGAGCTTTAAAAATGATTAGTACTCATCGTATCAATATCACATATTTCGATATTATTACCTAAGTATTTATTAGTTCTCATTCTGTCTAAAATTTTGAAAGTCCCTTTTTGAAGCAATTTGGTTTAATTATTAGGAATTAATTAAAAACTATCTTCATCATTAAAGATATGCAACATTTTTTGAATATAAACATCCCTATGCATGACTACTGTAATACTTCCTTCATCTTGGTGATCATCAATTAATAATGATTTTTTAAGAAAACTGCTTCAAATAAACCCTTATTCAATTCCTTTTCTAACCAAGTTTTTGTATCATCATTGTTAAAAAAATCATTAGATAAACTTATAAAATGTGATCTACATTCATCAATTTTATTCTCAGGTATTTTCTTAAATATTGGATTCAATGTCTTCAAGGATTTCAAGTAATTGAATATAGTTTTTTTCACCAAATTTGTTTTTAGGCCCATCACCTAATCTCAAAATGTCAATAACTCTGTATGGAATAATTACATTAGGAATATTCAAAAACCAAGAGTCTCCTTGATCTTGAAAAAGAACTGAGCGAATGTTCAAATGCAATTTCTGTACATCTCCTGCGATCATGTTTCATATTATCTTTAAGATAATTTTTATTCAGTTTTGTTTCCCTTTCAAAACATTCCTTGATAATAAAAGAGGGAACTTGTTGATTTAATTTTTCAATAATTTGTTTTATCCTAACATTCAAAGAATCTATCTATTCGATTATTATTGTGGGATATCAAAAAATGTCCAACAATATAGACTGTCATTTTCTAATGTTAGATTCTCTTTTTGTTAAAATTTCTACATTGCTGCAAATTATTTGGCTCATATTGCCTTTCAAAAGCGGCATGAAAGGATTTGCCTTTTCCAGCAAAAATTTTGCGCACGATTTGAAACTGCAGTACATCAATATGGGAGGGGAAGAACGATTTAAAACTCGTCAGAAGTGGATTTAGTATCAACCATGTTGGACACATGTACATATGAATGGTATAGTCATGAGTATACGTCGCTGTACTCGCAAGTACAGTATTCTTGATCCCGTAGGATGAGCTCTGGACTTACGGCTAAAACGTGGCAAGATTTACGCCGAAACTTAAGTCCGAACTAAAGATTTATTACCGCTTCCACTGTCTCCAAAGCCTCGACTTTCGCATACGACTCTGACTCGAGAGGGAATATCCTGCATTTTTATGCTGCCATTATATCTTCGCGACCTGTGATTTATGGCCGATTTAATTATTCTCGAACAACAAGAAAACTTTGCTCTAAAGCTCTACAATCTCCTGATGGTCATCAAAATGTTGCATTTCATAACAAGAACAATTTAAAGAAAAAAAGATTGTCAAAGTTAATTAAGTCGTTCCAACCTTCTCCGATACTTTCCAGGCCTCAGACTCACCACACTGTTAACACTATTTTACACTTTTTCTGAACGATTACACTATTTTACTACTATTTCGAACAAAATTACACTACAGACACTATTTTCTCACAATTGCCTGCTAATTCCACTATTTCTTTACTTTTTCTTAAAAAATATTTTTCAACTCATTTACTAATTGGCTATATATTATCTCAATGGCTGATTAGGGCAGTCCGAAATGATGAATTTTCATGACAAAAATACGAGCTTTTAACAAAACAACTGAATTTGCAACCATATAGCTAAATTTTCAACCAACAAGATGAATTCTCAACAAATTACATACATTTTCCACAAAACAGCTGAATTTTCTTCCAGAATGATGAATTTTCAAGCCAAGCTGAGGAATTCTCTACACATGAGTTAAATTCTGCATAAAATAGTTGAATTTTCACCAAAAAATGTAATAGTTGATATTTAAACTAAAAAAGATTTGAATTTAAAATTAAAAACAGTTGAATACAACCAAAAAATACGAGTTTTCCAAAAAATATTTGTATCCTTAACACAAACAGATTAATTTTAAAGTATACAGTTATATTTTCAAACAAAAAATTGAATTTTCTACCAAAAAATACCAATTTTTAACAAAATACCTATAGTAGAATTTTAAATCAAGAGGATTAATTGTGTACTAAAAACATGGATTTTCAACTAAATAGTTGAATTTTTTACTAAAACAAATAAATTTTAAACAAAAAGTGAAATAGTTACACATTTTTATTTAAAACCTTCAATTTTAAAACAACAAAAGAAGAATTTTAAATTTTCAAGCCAAAGAGACAAATTCTCAACAAAAAATGTAATAGATGATATTTAAACTACAACAGATTTTAATGTTAAATAAAAAAGTTGAAGATAATAAAAAAGGCGAATTTTCAACAAAATAAATATTTTGAATCAGATATTTCAGTTCTCAATAAAAAAGTACGAATTTTCAACAAATTACTTAAATTTTCAACTAAATATTTTGAACAACGGATGTGATGTTAATCCGAATTTTATTTGATAAATTTTTAGTCTGTATTTTTTTCGTTTCTGTAAATTTTTAACTAAATAGTAGAAATTTTAAGCTAAAAAGGGTACATTTTCAACAAAACATGAAGTAGTGTAATTTTTATTAGGGAGAATTAATTGTAAAAAAAAACGATTTTTCTATAAAACTGTTTAATTTTATACCAAATTGTGAAATTTTCAAGTCAAAAAGACGATTTTTCTGTAAAAACTGTTGAACTTTCAACCCTAGAATATGATTTTTCAACAAAATAGTGAAATTTTCAGTTGAAAAAAAATCATCTTTAACCCAAAAGAAAAGTTTTTTAAATAAAATTTGAAATATTTAACCAACAAAAAAGTATTTCAAGAAAGTAGCTCAACTTTCAACCAAGGAGTTGAATTTTTGATCTGGAAAGATGAATTTTCAAAGAAAAATGTAATAGTTTATATTTAAAAAGAAACAGATTTCAATTAAAAATTTAAACAAACAGTTGAATTTAACCAACAAAGTTAAATTTTTACCAACATACCTGAATCCTCATCTAAAACCGATTATTTTCAACTAAACAATCTGATTTTCAACCAAAAAATTGATTTTCTCCAAAAAAGACAAATTTTCAACAAAATGCATCAATTTTCAACCAAATGGTTAAATTTTCTACCGAATTCTTTAATTTTCCAGCCGAAAATACTAGTTTTTTACAAAGCAGTTTAATTTTTACCCCAAAAATGTGAATTTTCAACAAAAAACTTAATTTTCAACCGAAACAGATCAATTTTTAACCGGACAGTTGTATTTTCAACCAAAAAAGAATTAATTTCTACAAAAAGAGATACATTTTTGAACCAAAAATAGGGATGTTGAATAAAATAGTTGAATTTTCAATTTAAGAAAATGTATTCATGAAAGAAATAAAATTTCCATCAAACTCGTGAATTTTCAACAAAGAAGTATGACTTCAACCAAATTGTTGAATATTGCAACAAATTAATTCAATTTTGAAACAAATAATAAAATTTGTAAATAAAACCTCTCAACCGAGAAGAATAAACTTTAAACCAGAAATAGTTGGATTATCTTATCAGGTTCTATTATTAATTAGGTTCGCATTTAAGTGGACAAATAAAAAGAAGGGGAAAAACTGTGAAGCCTGCGATAAATAAACAAGAATTTCAATAATTTATAGTCTAAAGAAAAACATTTTAAATAAACATTGCACTTCATTTTTAATAGTCGAAAAATTTTTTCAACCAAAAATGTTCAACTAAAATGATGCATCTCCGACCAAAAAATTATTGTTTAACTAAATAGTTCAACTTTGAACTAAGACGTTGAATTTTCAACGTAGAATATTAATTTTCTACAAACAAAAAAATTGTAACAAAATACATGCACGTTCAAAAAAATAGTTGAATTTTTAACTAAAAATTATAAATTTACAATAAAAAATGCAATAGTTAAATTTTGAGTTAAAAACATTAATTTTACCCAAAATAAAAGAAGAATTTTCAAGAATACAGTTGACTTTTCAACAAAAAAGGATACCTCCTAAAAAGTCATTCTTCACCAAATGAAGACATTTTACACCAAATTGATGAATTTTTAACCAAAAAATACAAATTTTTAACCAAATACTTGAAGTTTCAAATTTGAAAATTAATTTTTTACAACAAAAATTTAATTTTCAACCAAAAAATGGAATTTTCGATCAAAAATGTTCAGCCCAAAAATTAATCTCTAATGATGTGGATCAACATTTAACCAAGTAGTTAAATTAGTAGTTAAAGACAAATTTTCAACAAAATACATACTTTTTCAACCATAAATTGAATTTTCAACTAAAAAAAATTAATTTACAATAAAAATGGAATATTTAAATTTTCAGTTAAAAAAAATCAATTTTCATTTGCAAAAATTAATTTTCTGCAGAATAAAAGAATTTTTAACAAGAAAGATTCATTTTCAACTCAAAAAGATAAATGTACAATTAAAAATGGGACAGTTAAATTTTTAGGTGAAAAAATTAATTTTTACCAAAAAAAGGGCCGATTTTGAACTTAACAGTTGACTTTTGAACCAAAAAGAATACTATTTAAGAAAATTGATCATTTTTCAATCAAATACATTGATTTGTCATCAAATAGTGGAGATTTCATCAAGAAGTTTAATTTTCTACCAAAAAACTTGAATTTTCACTAAAATACATGCATTTTAGTAAAGTCATGTAAGTAATCCAAAAAAAGAATGTCAGGAGAGCAAAATATCGTTCTTAAAAATTGAAAAAATAAAATTAATATAATTTTTATAAAATGAAAAATTCCTAATTAAATTGGATTTTTCTCACTACAATTTTAATAATTGTAAAACTAATAGGACAAAAGCTAATAGACAATTTTTCAAGAAAAAAATTAATGTTCAAATTGTTGAATCGAATGTTTTTATGTATCTCCAATTTTTTTATTTTGTCAATAAAATTCCTCTTACAAAATCGTGCGATAGAATTTCAGAGAAATTTGAAGCCAATCAAATATGTTTTCAAAAGAGTGACACTAAAATAGTTTTTTTTGAAAAACCCCTGCAAGTATAATCTCAAATTTATTTTGAATATACCGACGAAAGTGAATGGCGTCTCTCGTATAACGCAGGCGCATGAACGCTGTTGCTGCCATGAGGACGCGACTCTCGCTCCTCTCGCGATTTTTCGTTTGTGAACACGTGGATTCTGACACTAATTTATTGCAAGTTATATGATTTTGGTCAACTGATATTATTTTTGGTGTCTCTTCAGTTTCTTTAAAATGGGTAAGTTTTAGTTTAATTTTGAAAAATAAGTGAATAGTTTAGAGGGAACTGGGAAAGTGTCCTTGAAGAAAGTTAGGTTAACCAACATGTATTTTCAGAAAAATCAAACATCTTCGAGGCTTATAGTGTGCAGAAATTGGCAAACGTACTGCAGAATCACCAGCCTCGATTCTGAAGAAGGTTGGTATGGTTATGTGTAATTTGACTTATCATTCATACAATTTCCACATTTGTTATATTTTCCCATTAATTTTTTAATGTATTTGATTTCAATAAAATTCTCTCCACAGTAAAATCAGCTTTTAAATTTATTCAAAATTATTGTTTCAAATAGCTACTAGTAGTGCATTTACTGCATCATTTAGTAGCAGCATCACCAATTCCTTGAGTAGATATAGTTACTTATTTATTCAGTCGGTTATTCTCACACATTGAATTAGTAGATGTTTACTAATTAGCAATAAACGAATCGGCGCTATTTGAATTTTCAGAAAGCTACTATCAGTAGTTTTCTACTAATCCAGATTTATAGAGTATAAAAGTACAGTTGAAAACATTCTTAATAATGATATTTTATACAATAATATAAAAACCAGTATGGTTCCAAATATTGAAAATAAATATAATGAAATAAATAAATATAATGCTATTAGATTGGTACGTAAAAGATTAATTAGTGATTAATGTTCATATCGTTTGAAAACTCACCATAGTGTCATAACAAAAGCTTATGCTCTCCCTAAAGTCCACAAACCTAATTTAAGTTTGAGACTGATTGTTTCTACTGTTGGTTCTTCCACTTACAATCTAAGTATATTACAAATATTCTAAAACCTGTTTCTATTAACACTTGTTCGTTTTTTAAAAATAGTTAGGAACTTGAAGATATTTTTAAAAACATTAATGTACCAAAAAGTCATTCAATAGTTTCTTTAGATGTAGTGTCCATGTTTGATAGCATCCCACTAGATCTCGCTTTAGATTGCATTGAAGAAAAACTTATTTTAAATCATAACCTAACAGAAATAACAAGAAATGAATTATTAGTTGCTACCAGAACGGCTTTTAATGGTATTGTTTTCTTCTTTGATAATAAATTTTATAATTAAATTTCGGGTTACCCCATGGGGTCACCTTTATCTTCAGTTGTTTCTGATTTAGTTTTAACAGTTGTTGAAAAAAGAGCTTTAAAATTATTATATTTTACACCTATTTTATACAAAAGGTATGTAGACGACATTTCAGCTATTGCTCCTACTGACAAGATTGATGCTTTCTTAAATATGTTTAATAGCATTGAAGATTGTATCAAATTTACTCATGAACGTGAGATTATTAACGATATTAACTGCCTTAATCTACAAATCAATAAAACTCAAAATGGTGATTTACTGACTAAATGGTATAAAAAACCTTCTTGGTCTAACAGATATTCAAACTAAAATTCTCATAATTTATTTGATCATAAAATTGGTGTAATTAAAGGTTTAGTAGACAGATGTGTTAAATTAAGTAATATACAATTTTAAAAAGAAAATTTAAATGAAGTAAAAAAAACCTTAATACATAATAACTATCCGCTTGACTTTGTTAATGACATTATTACAAAACGTATTCATGAGATTTACAATAATAGTGGTAAAATAAATAAAAATAATGATGGAGTGACACAATAAATTCAAATTAAATTTTACTTCGCCCTACATTCAGGGTTTATCTGAACGGTTGAGGAGTTCACTTAAACAATGTAATATTAATGTTCATTTTAAAAACACAAATACTCTTGACAATTATTCAATTAAGAAGAAAGACAATGATTTCATTGAAATTTTATCTGGCGTTATTTATCTGATTAAATGTAAATGTTGCAATAAAGTCTATATTGGTGAAACTGGCCGGAGATTGAAAAATAGAATTGCTGCACACTAAAGAGATTGTGAAGTTGGGAATTTTAACGCAGGTTTGTCACAATAATCATGGAAATTTATTCATTATTTTGATCTTTGTTTTAATAATATTAAAATATGAGCAACTGAACAAAAGACTTTTCAACGACGTATTATTGAGTCAATTTTCATAAACAAATTTCGCAGTATTTCTGTAAACTCACATACTGAAATTCTAAACATTATGAAAATTCATCAAAGTATTTTAAAATAACGTCACATTTTTTATTTTTTATTTGAAACAATTTTTTCTCACATTCAAATTTAAATTCAGTTTCGCGCGTTTCCTCATCAGTGGTTTCTATGAAAACTCATCTATGTCAACGCTCATTACGTATAGTGTCTTATTATATCTCCATATTGTCAATTTTTGTTCGTCCTTCCTAACAATTATAAAAATCCCTTTTTCTGTATTTGAAGATGTCGTTTTTAAAGTGAGTGAAGTCTCTTTAATTTCTTTAAGACTTTTATAACAATCCTTAATGTTTTCTAAATTGTTGACTTAAATTTTGACTTGCATTCCTCAAATTTGACATTGTTTCTATGTTCCTTTTCGATGTTTGTTTCACTCTTCAAAATTAATTTTATCTCATGTACAAATTTACATTGATTATTCTTTTCATTTTTTTATTTTTCTCTTCGATATTGCTAATTTGAAATATTATTGTATTTAGGGTTTAAAAACCTTTTGAAAAAGGTACGCAATTGTACCGAAACGTACGTAAAGGATGGAGAAAGGAGTTTTTTAATTAATAAATTATGATTTGGAACGATGTTTTCGGCTCATTTTTTATTTAACTTTTATGTGGACCGTAAGACATAAAAAATTTACAATTAAAAATTCTTTAACATCGACGGTCGAAGAAAAGGACTGATTTGTTACGTATCAAAGCATCTTACAATAGAGGAAAGATTGTAAAGTCTGAGTTAATAAAACTACAAACTAATTATTTTGTGAGTATGGATATAACTTTTTCAAGAGGAAGAATTTGGGAGTAAGTACAGCACTGTTTTGCAGCATCTTGCTGACGACAAATTCTACTATGGAGAAGCCGACTCTCCCGGTATTTCGAGCCCGGTCCCGGTTACGAGAGACAGAATACTTGTTCGGGCTCTCTAGCTACAGCTATACATAAGCAAAATTGTACAAAGGTACATTCATGTACCCACACACGTTGGCCTTGTATCTCGTATCCTCCTGCCTGTACACGAGCCGATCGAAATCAGACTTCTGTCATCAAGGAAAAAAAAAAATATTTTAAAAAGGCCACTCCATCGAAGAAAACTTTTCAAATGTAAGGCATAAATTTAAAATAATTAAAACGATCTTCAAAGGTGTTAGGCATGAAAATATATTCCTCCAAGTCAGAAGTTCAAATGAACTATCATATATTTAGTGTCATCTGTGACGTATGATGACTTTGTGAAGCTCTTCACCTGGGGTAATTTCTAGAGCAGCGAAAATTCAAAACAATTGATTTTTTAAATTGCATATCAAAAATATAACATAACCCTTTGTAGATTCGACATTTATAATTTTACAAGGTTTTTTTCAAATTCGTTTTTACTCTATTTTTTATGCTTAACAACCCCTGATGGTTACAATTTGTTATTACTTTTTTTTTATAGTCAAAATTTCAAATTAAAAAAAAGCGCTCCCACGTTTATTATTTTATTTTTTATGTTTTTTTTATTCAAGCTGAAGCAATTTCAGGTTCAACATATCCAACTTTTTTAAAAGTATGCATTTAAATTTTAACTTAAATCAAAAAAATATTTTTTTGCGCACGTTCACTAGCAAAAGCCGTAACTATAAAAAATTCCCTATAATTTTTTCATAGTATTTTTTTTTAATTTTAAAATAAAAAAAGAGAACAGAAGATATTACCCGATTAAAACTATTGGTTTTAATTTTTTCGGACGTCAACCCGCTATTTTTTAAATTTTTGTCTCCCGGTCCACATATATGATCAATTGTGGAAGTCGATATGCATCAGCAAACTTTTTTACAAGACATCTATTGACTTTGAATCATATAAACAATTTAAAAATACATTATTAAACCAATTTTTAACTATAATGTTTTAAATATTTTTGAAACAATAATTACTAATTAATAATCTCGAATTGAAAGCGTCAGAAATTCAAAGAAATATATAGAACGATTTCGGACAATTTAATTGAATAAATAATAATAAATGAATAATAAATAAATAAATAATAAATAATAATTGAATTGAAATTGTATTATTCATAATTAAAAGCGTTCAAAATTAAATAATTATAAATTGAAAACTTTTGAATTTGAATCATTTTAAGTTCAAAGCAATTAAAATTTGAAACTTTGAAATTTAAAACTAAATTGAATTTTTTAAGGCCAAGGCTTCTGAAATTCTAGAATTTTAAATTGTTATCACATGATAAAATTAGAATTTAACATCAAAGCTGATAAGACACATTTTTCTAAAATAAATAAATTCAATTATTTCAAAAAAAACGTTAAGAATAAATATTAATTTTAAATGGGAAATACTAAAAATGGACAAATTTCTACTCTGAAAAAAAATTTAATTATCAAAAATTGTGATGTTAGCACTTTTTACATTCTCATCTCAAATAGAAGGTATTGGTTTTATGTGAAAAATGACTTTCGCGGATTCAATCAAATGTCGACGTTTTGAGGCCCCCTGAGTCA
>JAABKJ010012645.1:0-10478 GCA_011634705.1 Andricus grossulariae
GGTATGCCCCGGTATATCTATCTTGATCTAGTGCTAAGATGTCTAATAACACTTATATCCACAAGCTCAGGGTCCTAGGCAACGCCAACAATCTTTCCTTTCTTCAGATGAATTTTAGCACGTTTATCCAATCCAAATACCATCCCAATCTCTTCTGTGTACTTCTTCACCATATTCATGGCAGTTTGAAGTTTGCTTTTACCAGAGGCATAGATCTTCAGGTATGGGAATGAAGGACCCTCTGCCATTCTTTCATGGCGATGTCACTTGTTTGATGGCAATGCTTTCCCTAAATATTTTTGACATTGAAGGTACGACGAACTTCATGCCCTTTCGTAAGAACGCTGGATAGACGTCATGCACCTCTGGTTATTGAAAGGGACAGAAGGACTCTATGGCCCATTCCACCCTCCTTTTGTCAACGATCTTGGCGGCCAAATTTCAGTCAGACTTCTCTTTTTCTCTTGGACCCACCCTCCCACCTCTTGGTCGCTTCGATTTTGCTGGAAACCCGGGAAGTGAATTTCCATCAGTTGATACAGCTTTGCTTCTTCGTCTTTGGCAAACTCACCATCATCGAGCCTTATGAGGCAAAGGCAAGCTTCCGGATTTTTTTCCAGGATCTTGTGAAGCCTCGCTGTTTCCGGAATTTTCTTCGATTCCTCGCAGAAGCCTATCCGATCGTTCTGTTTTTATTTTTTGGAAATCTTTGAATATCTGCATTTTGTTTGAAATTTTTTCAAATATTTTCAAGATTCAAATTACTTTCGAAACTTTGTCAAACCTTTGAAACTTCTAAAAATGAAGAACAATATTCTAAAATATTTCCATGCGTATTTGAAGATAATTTGCAAAAGTATGGAGCTAGAAGTATTTTAAAATGTTTGAAACATATTGAACCAATTACAATATTTCAATTCAAAATATTCAATGTAAAAGTATGTCTGATTATAAAGATTAGTTCGAACCTTTGTTTATCCTACAACTAAAATATTTCGTATCGTCGATGAACCCTTCCTGCATTCTCATTGCTAATTTCGAATTCCGACTTGTGACTGTTAGGTTTTGCTTTTTGCTTCATTTTAATTAATTTATTAATATAAATTTATGACGAATAATAAATGAATTTTTACTGTTTCACTATGGAATGTCTAGCCTTTGGATAATTAGATAAAAAATTTCATACATAGCCGTCACCAATTAATGTCGCCTTGCCGTCAAATTCTACTGGTTCATTGATTCTGAAAATAATAAAGTAACAAAATAATAATAAAATATTATAAAATAGATTTTAAATAATCAAAACTTTAGCGGGACATGTATTCTGGATTCAGTAGATGGTGCGCAGAAATTTTATGAAATAAACAAAATATTATAATGTGAGACTCTTATAAGGTTTGCATATAATAAAATGAGTGTTGAAATATGCAAGAACGTTTTTGAGAATTCGACTTGTTAGTTTCTTCAAGTAATTTATGAAAAATAATTTAACTTGCACAGTGTTGATTTGCGTGACGGTAACATTCATTGAATTTTCCGAGTTTGTTTTTGAGTTGACAGACAGGCATTTAAATAATGATCCAGATGATGGAACATATGTCCATATTTCAAACGACGTGCCAAGAAACTACATGAAAACGAAAATTATAAAATTTACAAATACAAGTTTTCACGAGCGATTGAAAAAATTGAAATTCATTAAGAAAAGAAGTGAGATGAAAATATTTGTTTAATTAATTTGAGATTAATCCGAACCTAGAGAGTAGTTTTCTAAAAACTAAGAATGAATTTCAAATAGAAAAAAAGGCAAGACAAGATCAGTGCACAAAAAAAGAAACGGTAAGGTCGAGCATAATTATATATAAAAATCTGGTCAATACTATGATATCAAATATAAATTTGTATATTGATCACGAATAATTAAAAAATCTAATTAGCAATAAAATCGTCCTTAAATTATCTTTGTTATACATTCATTTCTTCAGATTTCTGCTGAATATGTTTTCATAATTACCTTTGTTTCGTTTAAATTCGGCATTGGATTCACATCTGGACAAGCTTCAAAACCTTTAAGTTGAGCGACAGCTTCAGTGCAGACTAGAAGAAGGAATCCCACTTAAATTATTCTAATGTGTATTTAAGAAATAATGTCCGTTATAGGAAAGTATTCAATGCTCTTACGATGATTCATTATAATAAAAGGAGGTGTTTCGGGTTTTAAACGTGTGCAAAGCTACAAGTTGTGCGCCCCACCGTGGAGACTGCTCGAACATGATTGGCCAGTCAAGTATTTTTTTAAAACCCCGGGAGGGCGGAAAGTCAAATTGAATTGCTTCTCTATATTTTCTTGAAAAAATATTGAATGCTTTTGCGACGACGGTTGTTTTGTCAAATAAAATGCCATGTCCTTTTTCGATGTAATGCTTACCTAGTACTGATAGGGTAAAATGTTTTAGCCTGAGTTCACTCTCATGTTCCTTTACGCGTTCGCTCACCGCCCTCCCGGTTCCTCCAATTTAGATTTTGCCACAAGAGCAAGGGATTTTATACACTCATGCATCACTGAGAGGTGCCTTTTCATCTTTAAGTTTGTTTAGGAGTTCTCATATTTTCGCAGACGGTTTGAATATGGTTTAGATATTGTGTTTGTTGAAAATTCTTCCTATTTGCTCTGTGATACATTGGATGCAGGGTAGGATGGTGGTCGATTTTCTCTCTCTTTCTTTAGTAGGTTGTGTTGCCTTTTTTAAGTGTGTTGAACTCAAAATTAGGGTGCAATCGATTTATGAAATTGAAATTCTTGTGTAGTTTCTCTAGTCCATGTCTCCAGCTAACGAAAGTGTCGTCAACGGAACGGTACAAAAATTCAGGTTTCAGCTTGGGTTGGTTGAAAATTCTAGTTTCTAGATGTTCCATAAAGATGCTGGCTATCACAGGTGAGATTGGAGATCCCATTGCTGCTCCTGAGGCTTGTACACAAAATTGTTTATTGAAAGAGAAGTAAGTATTATTGCCACAGTGTTCTATCAAAGGTAAGAGATCAGAGGGAAGTTTTGCAAATGATTTAATAATATCGATTGTATCAGAGATTGGTACGCTCATAAATAGAGATACTACGTCGAAACTCACTAAGGCGGCCAGCATCTTACACCAAGCCCAGATTCCCTCCTTGAACTTAACATACCAAGAGAAAACAGTAATAAAAAAACTCAATCGGAATAAAGAGATAATAATATTACTCGCAGACAATAGCAACACAACAGTAACAAGGAATAAAGAAGACTACATATAACAACAAAATCATGGACTTGTAAGCAAAGCAATATTTAAATTAAAACCTACTCATTCCATGTCTCCAAAACTTCACGGACTCCCGAAAGTCCTCAAAAACAAGATTCCACTCAGAACGATCGTCAGCGCAATAAACTTACAAACATACAACCTAGTACGCTTCTGCGCCAAAGAACTGAATCTTTTTACAAGAAAATTCATCATATGCGTCCAAAACTCTTTTGACTTCATCATAAAGATATCAGTGTTATTACATCCATTGCAAACGTCCCCTCCGATCTCATACTACAAACCTCAGGAGCAGCAATGGGATCTCCCACCTAACCTGTAATAGACAAAATCTTTATGGAACATCTAGATACTAATATCTTTAACCAATCCAAGCTTGAACCGGAAATTCGGTTCCGTTACATTGATGACACTTCTGTCATCTGGAGATATGAACTAGACAAATTTGACAAGTTTACCGATTTCATCAATCGATTATACCCTGATATCTAGTTCACCATGGAAATTGAACAAAACAGAAAATTGCCTTTTTTGGAAATACTTGTTTATAAAAGATCTGATAACACATAAAGGCATAAAGTTAACAGAAAGCCCACCCATACAAACAGATACCTACATGCCTCTTCCCACCACCACCCATCTCAAAAGCAATCTTACCAAAGAAATTACAAAACGTTAAACAAATCCTAATAGAGAAAGATGACACAAACAAATTAATAAAGCAATATTAAAATATACTAAAAAAATGAGGTCAACACAACCTTCAAAAGAAAGTGAGAGAAAAACTTCCACCATCCTACCCTACATGCAAGGTATCACAGAACGAATAAGCAGAATTATCAACAAATACTATATCCAAACGATATTCAAACCGCCTGCGAGAATAGAACAATTTCTAGACAACCCCAAAAGATAAAAAGGCACCTCTCAGTGACGCGAGAGTATATGAAATACCTTGCTCCCGTCGCAAAGTCTATATTGGAGAAACCGGGTGAGGGGTGAGCCAACGTGTATAATTTGATAGAGTTAATCATAACATCTTAGTTAGTAAAATTTATGACAACGATTTTCCACACGCTCTCAAATGTTTCTTAGGATCCTATCTATGTGAACGAGAAAATGATGTTGTATATAATTGGCACTCTTCTCGCAAATTTCGGCCTATATCGAGAGCTCCTGAAGGTTTAAATATTGGTCCGTTATTGTTCATTATATTTGTGAATGATATCTTATTGGGCTGACTTTGTTTCTACGTGATCTATGCTGAGGATATTAAATTATATTATCCTGTATCTAGTGTCAAATCCTGTGAAATTCTACAGGCTAACCTGGACAAATTAAACACATGGTGTAATGATCACTTGCTTCCTATCAATTCAGAGAAGTGTGTAAGTGTTGATACGATTCAAGACCTTGGGATGCTCTTTCATAGTCGTTCAACATTTAGCTCACATATTGACAATATTGCTGCTGCTGCTAATAAAACTTTACGTTCTCTCATGCGTTCATGCAAACATTGGAAAACAACAGCGCTAGCAATGTTACTATAAGGTAAAGTATATCCTTCTCGTGGTTCAGGTTGTGTATTTCTTTGTAATCTTTTTTAGGCATAGTCGTTGAAAGGCAGGAAAACATTCTCGGATATATTATTCTTATTCGAAATTGCTCGGGTTAAAGAAAATTGAATATAATAAACACTTTTTAATATACTTGGGATCTTTTTTAATAAAAATTCCGATAGAATCGCTCTGTCTTATTACGAGTATAGGGAAACATTTTGTTTGCATGGTGCAACATGTTCAAAGTTGAAACAAAAAAGTTGAAAAATTTCAAGAATTTCGATCGTGAATAAAGTGTCCCGTTTTCCCCGATTTCCCAGTCTGCTAGATACCCTGAATCTTTTATAAATGGAATAAATAATTCTGAATTTGAATTTATGAATTTATAATTTATTATTCTTAAGGTTTTAACAGCCTAATTTACTTCAAAGAATGAGCAAGTGACCTATTTGAACCAAAAAATTGATCAAAACGGACGAATTTCTACTTTGAAAATTGTTTAAAATTGACTAATGAGTGTTAACAATGCGACTAATATTCATTTGAAATCAAAAGATTCTAAACTATAAGAAACATGATTCAATACAGTAAGTTTGAAATAGGGTTCAAAGAAATTCAATGTAATATTCATCAGAATTTGATGAAATTCCTAAGAATTTAAGGAGAGTTGAAAAAAGCATAAGATAAATTAAACAGAAACTAACAAAAATCTATTGAATTGAATTGAATTGAGTGAATCAAGGAGAATTCTAAAGATCTTATAAGGATTAAGGATAAATAAATACGAATTCTGTTGAATTCCAAATGAATTACAATGAAGGTTGAAAAATATTCGAAAATCTCATTAAATATTTGAAACTCTACAAAATCCATCCCTTCAGGTAAATAAACGCTTTCAAAATCTATTTCAATTTTATAAAAAGCTGTGAAATTGAAAAAAATTAAATTGAGAGCTTTGATAATCCCTCAAATTTTTTTTTTAACTCTTGTGATAGGCTCTGGTAACTTATTATAAGCTAACTGCGGACAAAAGGGTTTCATTTTACCTAGATCATTTTTTAAATATTTGTTCTATTTTTTTAATTTTGACTCCAGATTAGTAATCAGCGCCCTCGGAAACCCGTAGATACCACGTTTCAAGTAGATCCAATAATGAAATGAAAAAAATGAACAAAAAAAAAAGAAATGAAAAATCATATAGCCACTGTAAAATCGTTCTATATCTTCAAAAATTCTTTACACCCAAACGCAAATTGTTGTAATACCTTAAAATATTTGAGATTCTTTGAAATCGTTCCAAATGATTAAACTAATTAAAAAATTCTTTGGAATCTTATATGATTTCCTGAAATATTTCAAATCTTTTGAAATCTTTTGAATCTTTGAAATCTTTGAAATCTTTGAAATAATTCCTCATCGAGTACAAGAGACCACCACTGTTCTATGAAAACAGCCTGAAGGTCCCTCAGCTGCGTGAGGGGAAGCTGAGTAGTGGGGGTAGACCAAGCTGGTAGACGGCGATCAAATGGGCACAGTCTGTTGAGTTGCGTCCCGGAAAGTACAACATTACTAGATCAGCAACCACAAAAACTGTAGTGCGGACACTTTTCGTCAAAGTGTTTAAAAATTGCCCCCCCTATCTGTATTAGGTATCCAAAATAAAATTTACATTTTTATTCCACTTCTTCACTTCATGGTAAAGGGTGTCCCGAAATTCACGCAAGGTTTTAATTTTGCGCTATTTGTGCTGTAGAGTGTTTCCAATGGGAAAAAAACAGCGTGACAGCTGACAGTTCAGGGTTATTAAAAATAGAGAGCTACATGGAAGAACAACGCGTTTTCAATTTAGCAATATCTTAGAAATAATGAAGGTTTGGCAGCCATTTCTGCCAACAATGGCCCGGTGCACTACTGCGCATGCGTTAAGCGGATCCTTTTCAGTGGTACTGAATAGAGATTGAAGGGAATATCTTATTTTTCTCTTCTCTATACCAGTGGAAAACTATTCTTCACGCATGCGCGGTACTGCTTAGGGCCCTCGTTGGGAGCACTGTTGCCAGCCACATTTATGCAAAAAGGTCATGGAAAGTTTCACCAAAAGAGTGCGTATGTGACGACAAAGCCGTGGAGGATATTTACCCGATATGCTATTCGTAGATAACTCTATACTTTATACTTCATGAATCAATAACAAATTCACAATTTTTAATCATAAACCTGTGTTTTCTATCAAAATTACTTCTTGCGGGAATTTCGGGACACCCTTTATTAAAAAAAGACCCTGCATATTGAGCTATTGATAAATTTCATTTCCAGTTTCAGGCGACAGTAGGGCAGTTTTGGCGAGCCGTCGTTTTTAATGTAGTTGCATCCAGCCCGCTGCTGGTCATAGCGGTTTTGATAGGCGCGAGCTCTGCATCCGTGACCGATTGTTTTTTTGAAAAAACCCAAACATCAGGTTTGCTGAAAACAAATAATTAGCTTATAGCGGCCAGTAAATACTGTAAGGAAGAAAAACTGGACAATCATAAAAAATCAGTCTGTGATGACTATCTTACGATGTTACATATTTTTCAATATAAATAATAATTAGTCTACATCTTACCCTCCAACGCAAGCGTAAACGCCAAAAAATGAGGAATATGAGAGGTAGAATATTGTGTACAGAAGAGATTTGTCGCCGATTGTGACAGTCAGACTTGCTACATTCTTGGCGCCAGCGTTTTTAATCGAGCCTGACACTGTTTCTGCTTTGGATCTAGAAGGAATAAAAAGCAACCAAATAATTATAAGAGTATTGATAGAAGCCGTAATGAAAACGAAAAGGGGCGTCCAATAATATAAAACATATATGTTAAAAAATAAAAATTTAGGCAATACATAGATTCTAAATTCAGGAGATGGTACCCAACAGTTTCAGAAAAGAAACAGGGAATTAGTTTTCTCCAATACCGGCGCTGGTATTCGCGACTTACAGGTTCGTTCAGAAGAATATGAGTTGGTATCTACTCGATTGGTGACGTCACAGCTAAGTAATGTGGCATTTAATCCTTTAGAGAACTAAGCAATGCCATGCGCATCCCCAAGCTACCCCTTTTCCCTGAAACTGCGCATCGCAATTTAGATTCTTCTGAACGAACGTGGTCGCTTGTACCGGCGCAGTAAGTGGGGAGAGCATCGTGTGCAACGAGCGGGATACGTCGATTACCAACTTGCATGATTTGCCACGCTCGCGTAGCAAATTTCATGTTCGTTGGTGATCGACGCTCTATTCCGCTTGTGATAAAATCATTTTCCTACAAATGAAGTATGTGTTTAAATTTTGTTTATTCATAATTTAAGTGTTATTTTTTAACATAATATTTGAGAATAAGTAAAAAACTCACTTTGTGTTAAGCCAGGAGAGATCCACCTTTAGTGAACCATCTGGGTTAGCTGTGTATTTGGCTGCTCCGCAGCTTCCTTCACGTCCAGGTGTTGAGAAAATGTGACGCACTTCGTACCATATACCCGCAAACTGTACAAAAATGAATAGCATAATATATAAAAATTAAAAGGTGTATGATCGAGGGTTTTCCGTAAGGAAGAAACACTCGTCCTGAGAAAGACAAAAACCCGAGTGAAAATATTTCGTCTTGGGTTCGACTTGGATCGTCTTGAGTTCGTCTCCAAGACGGCTATGTCAAGCTGGCGGCCAGGGGCGATAATTAGATGTTCAAGTCTTGGAAAGTAAGCATAATTTTGCCTAAAGAAAATTATATTAACAATTTATCGGTTTCATATTTGCAAGGGTCAAAATCACAAAAGCTTTCGTTTCTGAATATTATTGTCTATTATACTCCGACCTCCCTGAACTATGGACCCCACGGACATGGCCTGACATCTCCAGGAATCAGGTAGCTAGGCTGGGACCAAACAGTTGACATAAAAATTATTAATACAGAAAAAATAAATACCATGCACATAAATAATATAAACATTCTGTTATATTTAAAGTGGATTAGTGAGGACCCTCGGAGGTCTCGAGAGCCTTTTGTTGGCGGTGTCCTTGAGCTCTATGAAGACGAAAAATTTCGACCTGAAGACGAAAAATGAAGTCTCGCTCGCGGCCAGGGGCGAAACTTACAAAAATGTCTTGGCTATGTCTTAGCTATTTCTTGAATGAATATTTAGCCGAGACGAATTGCTTTTACTCGGGAAGTCAAGGATAGATAACAATGCACTTTGAAAACAATTGGCAAGCTTTAAAGATATAAATTACAGGAGGAGATATTTGGTTTCTTGTTGAGTAAGGTAAAGGGTCCATTTAACGAGTAGGAATATTTAATATTTCTTCTTCGTTGAGGTAAAAAATTTTGCACTACTTTTAGACTACTTGAAAATATAAGGGAAGGCCGACGGAATTTAGTCAAAATATACTGGGTGCCAAAACGAAACATTATTTTTAATGTTAGATGTCATCTTTGAATTATCTTTCTTACAAATTGCTTTCTTTAAATTCCTAATAAACATTGATTCACATTCACCTTTGTCGCATCAAAATTTGTCGCTGCTTTGAAAGTAGATACACAACCTGTAGCAGCAGGAGCTGCAGCTCCAGAGGTATTAGCTACAATGCAGAGTAGAAGGACAAATCCTACTTGAATCATTTTTTTTCGCCTGAAAATGATTACAAATAAATCAGCAAAAATATTTAATAAATTCATCATGAAATATGTGAGGTATACATTATAAACGTTTTCCTATTGGATAAATACGCATGAGGACGAAATTCGCAGTATTTTTAGGGTTGCATAATCAAGGGATTGGGTAAAGTGCCAAAAAACGCATACCTGTTGATACACATCTTGGCTTATTAAATTCAAAAGAAAAACAGTCATGTTTTATAATTAATAATCATCAATAAATCTATTACATGCATGATTATTCACTGCAGAGTGGTTGTTCTTCCTGTAAAGTAAAGTTGATTACAATTTTAAATATTTCAGAACACGCACCTTGAAGATTTTTCAGTTTTTTTCTTAGAACGTGCACGTTTCTTTGAAACAGGAACTGGAAGAACTGTACCCCAATAGGTTTTTTTTCTGTATATATAGGGCAAAAATAATAAAAATATGCTGTAACTTTTCAATAACGTTGGAAAAGCAAACGAAAAATTTTTAGAACGCATACATTTTTTGTATGTAAATAGTTTTATGGTGTGTAGTTTTATTTTTTACTGAATTACCAAATATACGAAAGATGCTCGGAATTTTTCAAAAACAAGTTCATAAAGTTTTTGCTCTTTTGACTTTCAAATTTTTGATAACGCCACAAGATATTAAAAAATATTTTTTAGAAAGCGGACATTTTTTAATCGTGTATAGTTTTATTTTCAACTGAATGAGCAAACTCACGAGTTTAGTGGAACATCGAAATTTTACAAAAAGAAGTTCATAGAGTTATTATTCTTGAAAGAATTCTCTTTTTTTTCCTTTAATAATCATTTTGAATTTTTTTCAATATGTTTCAACTATCTCTTATCATTCATTTTCCAAAATAAAAAATCTTTTTAAATTTTTCCATGAATCTCAAGACAAAATTTATATTCTTTTGTAATATTTTCTAATTCTTCAGAAA
>JAABKJ010012646.1:0-10477 GCA_011634705.1 Andricus grossulariae
AAATAGCATATTAAGAACGAATGTGAAAAGTATCAGTGACGAATGTAAATATTCCCCCTTTAAAATCATTAACATTGATTTTATACCACTTACAAACGAATACATTTTGATCCCCCATGAGCCAATTGATGTTGATGTGCTGTGTGAATCGGGACACGATCAAATTAAAATTCATTAACCAACGCCAATTATAAGTAAAAACAAATGTATACTGAACGGTTTAAATATTGTATTGAAATCAAGTTCAAGGAACACTCTCGCCGAAGAAATAAGTTATAGAAAGAACTTCTCGCTACCATATACTGATGATCAACTAGATTCTATAAAAGATAAGTTAATACCGCCAGCTCAGGTAATCAGGCCCTTTCATTTAAACAATCTAAAGCAATCGATCGATGACATCGAGAACACAGTAGATAAAGGGACAGACGCACACGTACCTGGAGTGAAGATGCGACTAACTGGTTACACTACCTAGGTTACCTTGCTATTGCGATAGTCATAGCGTTCATAGGATACAAATGCAACGTGCCAGCCCTAATCTCTCAATGTATACCGAGAAAAATTTGTTTATTCTGCGTCAAAACTGAAGTCATCACATCTCCAAAGGTACATTATACCGCTGCTCCTATTTTAGATGATAGGGATAAGAATTGTAGAATCAAAACTACTGCCGTTAAAATAAGACCTATCAGAAAGGTTTAGAGACTAAACCTGATCTAAAAGGGGGATTGTAAGAGCATCGGCTATGCTCCCCACTTCTTCGTCTAGGCATGGGACATAGCTTGACGGGGTTGTGTAACGCATCCCTTGTGCTGGAAGTCAGTCTGCTTCCTACCGCTTAGCAGGAAAGATCAATAATCAATAAAGAAGTCCTGTCTCACTGTTCAGGCACTTATAAAAAGAAACGGTCCATTATTCTCTAGACCATTACATTAGGAAATCATATTTATGGTTGAAAATCAAACTATTTGGTTTATTAATGTTTAACTCCTGTTGGAATTGTTTATGTAAATTTTCATAGAGTTAAGAATTTCATTAGGATATTGTGCCTGCATGTTTCTCAAAATTCATCTGTTTACAATTAGAAAGTGAACAAAAGTATGTTTGAAAAATCTTGAAATGCTGAGAGTAGCTTCTAATTTTTCATTTCAAGTTCAAAATTTAGTATTTGCATTTATAAAATAATTTTTGTTCCATATTTCTTTAGTCATCACATTTTTACATATGTGAACACTAATAATTTCTAATTCAAACCAGGCAGATAATTAGTACTGTTTCAGATCATATGTAATATAAAATTTGAAAACTGAAGTACAAATAAAGCCCAAGAATGATATTATGTATTGAACTGTATAGCACGTGACGCAGCGCCGTCTGGTGAAATATATATTAAGCGATGAGCGTTCACAACGCAGAAAATCTTCTCCTCACGCATCAGCCCGCCTGCAGCTGTTTCATGCTGCCTGACGGTGAATACCTATCTGTGAGCACGAGTAGGCGGCCGCCAGTGGTGAACTCGGACACGATTGCTCACATCGGTAAAAATAGAGTAGCTCAGGTATTTTGTATAAAAAACACCGTTTTTATATGAATGGAATCTTATTCTTTCTCCAGAAGAAGCCCCTTTTTATCGAATCATCATTATGAGCATTATTTGAGTCGTTAATTAACTCATAAAGTTAACTCTGCTAAAAGCCGGCGGTTACAATTGGCGCCCAACGTGGGGCATGCGAGTTGAAAAAAGAATAAAATTCTTAGCTTGAAAATTAATTTCTTGTCATGGATGAAAAGACTAAAAAGCTTGTCGATGCATTCTTAAAAAATAAATCATTCAAAAAATTGTATCTTCAACCACCTACGAGTCAACGGGTTATGCCTCATGATATGAAGGACTCAGATAGAATGCTCGAAGGCTTGAGCTTGAAAGAGGATACCCGTAGTATGGAAAAATTAAACAAATGGCTCGCTGAGCGCAAGCAGGCAATGCAAGTATAAAGTGCGACTTTTTCAATTTGCAAATGTGTGAAAAATATAAAGACAATCATTATAAAAACTTACGGTCGGTAGAAAAATCAGAAAAACTGCACAAAGTAGTGCTACGAACAGTGGTTCATACGAACAATATATTCTAATAATTGAGTGTGAAGGACGCATAACTATGGTATATGACACAAAAATTTTCGTTCGCGAATCTTATACTATTCTCGACGAATTACATGAAGAAAGTACTTTCGAGAGTGAATCCGTTTTCGCGTTTCATGGAAAATACACCGCAATTCGTACACGGAAACAAGAGATCATTCTATTGAATGAAACTTTAGATTATACGTTCCACTGTAAATACACGATTACTAAATCCTAGCAGGAGTGAAGTGTCAACGGTATAAATAGTGAATAAATCGCGAATAAAGACAATTTCAAACGCAAAAATAAAGAACTTTTGAAAAAACTTTTTCTTTCTCCAATTTAAAATGAAGTGAATAAAAACATTTATTTCGGTGAATTGGTAATGGTAGACATTTTCAAGATGAGTAAAACAAATCTTCGGTCGTCTAGGACCGTAAAAAAATTCAGTGTAGATATCGGCAGTGAAGCTGAGGACTTGGATATCACGATCAGAAACATATCAACCGACAATATGGATAACGCTCTGAGTACGCCCTCCGACGCAATTAATTCCAATTCAGAAGAAGTGTGGATACAAATTAACCAGCGATTGGAGGAGCTGGAAAAGACGACCCAACGAATCCTAGCGGAAGAAAAGAGATATCGAGAACAGCAGGAGGCCGAGAAGGAGAAAATTCTACAAACAAAACTCACAGCATTGAAAAATAGCATAAGCCGCTTCCTCGATGTAACCACCACCATGACTCAAAGTCTTGAGGAGTAGGAGTCACGCATGCAAGCTCAAATCAACCGATTAGAGAGCACCCAAACCAGGGTCGCTGAACGTATCACCGACAATTTGGATCGATGACCACGGGAGAAAATGACATTAGCTCAATCACACATTAAATACATCCTACCGGAATTTAATGGTGAAGGAAACCCAATGAGATACCTGCGGCAACTGAAGCAATATTGGGAGGTGGTACGTCCAAGAACATGTGACGCAGAGTACCAAATAAAAAATTCACTCTCAGGACCGTCCAGCGACTGGTGTCTCATCGTAAAAAATGACGTCACTGATCTGGACAGTTTCGTGAATAAATTCCAGCAAAGGTACTGGAATGAGCATACACAGCACGAAATTAGAAAAAAATTAGAATTTGAATGTTTCCAACCGACCAAAGACAAATCCAGAGCAGAATATGCCACGCGTATGTTCGCACATGTAAGCGAACTTACACCTGTCCTGGAACGAAAGGAGGTGATAAGAAAACTCGCGGGGCATTATAGCGACGAAATTAAGTACATCATCGTGGGAAGAAGAATCCACAGGAGCTTATCGAATTGCTGGAGGAATGCGATTAAATTGGTAGCACAAACAATGGCTACCTGGAAAACAAAGAGTGGCGAAACAAAAACAACTTTTCGCGTGACAATAACACTCGCAACACCGGCACATGGAAAACGCCCAATCCCAATAACAACTACAATCGACCAAACAATCCTGGAAACAACTGGTCATCACAACCAATTAACAACACAGGAAACAAGCAGACTGAAAACTCAGGGGCGAAACCCATCATGAATTCTGGGGGACAGAGATTTACATACGAAGGTAATTCCTGGAGGCAGCAGAAAAATCAGCAGCCTTATAGGTCGCAGAATATGGAGCTAGAAGTCTCGCACAATTCTGAAAATGAGGGGTACAATCGCGAAGAACCACCGATGGATTCGGGAAACGAACCAGAGCCACACCAATGAAAATTAATAAAGAAAATAAAAAGGTTGACGTGGCAATGGAAGTCACTTATTTTACACACATGCTCACTAACACTAACATAAACAGCTTACATACAAATCGCAGGCATAATAACAAACGCACTCATTGATACATGTGCCGAAATTACCTGTATATCAGAAGAATTTTTCAATTGAAACAAAGAAAGATTTAACCGGTATCCATGTCTGCCCATAGCATGTGTAGCTGTAGGTGGACCCCTGGGTCCTTCCCCTACCTGCACGGACAACCAGCGATAAGGATCTTGCAAGATGAAGGCAAAGACGAACAAGATGGAAATTACGATCTATATACGCTCAAATCTTCCATAATAGAGGAGGGGGAACTCAATGGGAGATCGAAAGAGGAGGATTATGTAGAGACTGAACTCCCACTGTTAGTCACACAGGAAGGAATCAAAAACAAAATGGAGGAGAGTCAAGGGCTAACTGAGCAACAAAGAGAGAAACTCGGCGAAATTTTATGGTCACATCGAACGCTCAAACAGTCCACACATTAATCCGGTGGTGCCCGTGATAAAAAAGGCCGGCACGATAAGGTTATGCTTCGATGCACGTCGGCTCAACGAGATTTTATTTGAAGACTGCGGATGTCCAGAACCTGCGGAAGTTCTATTCTAGAAATGAAAAGGGACGAACATCATGACAAATTTAGACATGACTAGCAGTTTCTGGCAAGTCCCATTACTTCCGGACTCAAGTAAATACATGGCCTTTCAATATCTCGGTCGAAGCTACGAATTTCGAGTAGTGCCGTTCGGCCTAAAAACCAGTACCGCATCAGAAACAAATGAACTACATTTGGAACATCTCGACGAAATTTCAGACAGGCTGGGGAAAAATAACTCAACATTAAATCTCACAAAGTCACATTTATTCAAGAAAGAGACTAAGTTCCTGGGCTTCATTTTAACGACAGAAGGTATGAAGCCTGATCCTGAGAAAGTACAAAACATGCAAGAGTTTCCAGCGCCACGATACATCTAACAGCTCAGAGGCTTTCTTGGACTTATCAACTTCTATTTAAAATTCAGCAAGGAATATGCGGCTGAAACAGTACCCCTTTTAAAATACCACGACAATGATCTTTGCAAATATCTGAGGAAGAAAAACAAGAGTGGGGAGGAAGAAAATGCAGCCTCGAAAATCGATGGCTCCAAGGAGCGACGGAAAATATCGGGTAGGTCAGTTTCGACTAGATCGCCCAAGATGCCTGACGCTAGCACGAGTTTTGGCTGTATTGACGCCCACCCTGGCGTATCCATACAGTATGATATGGATAAAGAGGAGAAAGACTGTTGTGAAACAGAAACACATGAATATCAAATTCTAATAGCACGACCTCCTTTGATCAGGACTTTAAGAAAGAAGGCAGTTTTACCAGAGAATACGACCGTATCTATGGTCAGTGCGGCCCGATTTCCAAAGAGCGTAAGAAGAAGGGATGTAAACAAGGAAAACACAGCAAAACCGGAAGGAATCACAACAGCAAGGGTCTCATTACCTGAAGTAATCGACCTTAGTGATGATCTGGAAGCCACTACAGTGGAGCTGGAAGCACGAATCTCATCGCCAGAAATAATCTGCCTGGATGAGGAACCAGAAATCATCCCAGCAGAAAAATCCGAATCGGAGAAATGCGAGTCTACATCAGAAGTGATTCTCTTGGATGACGACGGAAATCATTACAGTTTCACACAAAAGGGAGCAAAACCCGAAATCTCTAACATTCTCGGAATCACAAGAAGCTACATCACGCATGAGAAAGCCATCAGAAGAATTGCCAATTTCCTCAACGTCACAGAACAACTTATTACATATAAATGAGCTGGAGCCAAACCCGTCAAATTCTCACAAGGAGCTCCTAGAGGTAGAGACATCGCTCCCATGGACGAAGAAACAAGAAGAAGCAACAGAACCGTCAAAAAAATCAACCGATGAGAGAATAGCAGAGAATATTCTGCGAGAAGCAAGGATTAACTCAATCATCGTGCTGAATATTGAAGAGAAACCCCGAACCGTGAATCCAACGGAACCAGTCGCCGAGGTAGTGTTCACGAAAATAGAACAGCGATGGATGAATTTTACGAAAGAGAAAAGCAACCTGAGGAAAACTAAAGGAGTTTATGCAGTGAAAAGAAGCAGAAACGATGCCTTGGTCGAGGAGATTTTTACCCAGAAAAACATAAAACCAGCGAAGTGACCATGCCTTCCCAGCAAAGACAAGGAAAATGTACAATTGAAGAAGAAAGCTGTACCTAAAGGAAAACGCAAGGACCTTGCCGAGGAACTGAGGGAGGCATACTTGGATGCCATAAAGCGAAAGGACCAACGTCGGCGATCAAGCGAAGCTCGTCAGATACCTGCGAGTTTCGGACAGTTACATCCGACAGGAACGAAAGCAGATGTGGAAAGATACAGGGCCTGCTCGCCGACCTAAGACTGGCCCCTCCCAGAAACTTAGCAACGGAAAGAATACAATGAAGCAAGAAATCCCGAAAGAAATAATAAGGAGGATTACAAACACCTGAATCTCAGCACGGAGGGAATCGTCAGTAAAATAGAGACGATCTCGATCGAGTGAAGACTGCGTAAACACCTCAGAGGTATCAATTATATATTTTTGGTTTTCTTATATTTTCTTTTGCCATTGTTTGCCCGAAATTATTCTCTCGATTGCTCCATCTCAATTTAGAGGGTAGATGTAACCCTCGAGTTACAAGGGGTGTCTGAAAATAGGCAACAGGAATATCTCCTATGTGATTCTAACTAAAAGTGGCATCACACAGGAGAAATTATAAGGCGCAAACTCCAGAAGTCCGACTCGAACGCTATTACGTAAGCGTGGGAGGGCAGAGTTAAACCTGAAAATAAAAAGCGTTTCCAGACCGAAAAACAGCATTTTAGATGTCGCAGCTGAAAAGCGCGGATCGCAGGGTGGAAGCCTTGCAAGAAGACCTGAAGGATCTTCTTCATTTCTTGTTGTGCAAACTTTCCCCAGTGGAGTACGTTAAAATACTTAGCGTGAAAACCCATTTATTTTAAAGTCACTTCCAAAGAGTGAAGTCCTCTAATAGAGAGTCGAAGAGATCATATCTCGGAAAACTGTCTATAAAACAGACTAAGCTTGAAGAGCGATCTCCGTTCGTTAGCGTTAGAAAAAGAAACTTTTTGAGTATTTCCAAGCGAATTTAACTTTTGTATTGTGGCAAAGTTCCACCGTAGAACTCTGATATTTTGATTTATTTTAACGAAAGATAGCAGTCGTAACTCAATCGATCTACAAGCAGAACGAGGGGCCATACCGCTCTACCTGGCTGCTAAGGTAATTGAGCACGAATGCTAGAGAGAGAGAAAAGTATCTCTACTTAAAAGGGGCTTGAAGAGCTGCTGCTACTAATAAGTTCCAAGAGATGTTACGGTTGAGACCTAGATTGAGATTGAGATGCTTCAGACCATAAATCAGCGCTTTCGAATCGTTAGCTGCAAGAAGTGTTAAATTTTCCGGTTTAAGCTTTTGCGTTTTTAAATTTGCTGGTAAAAGAGAAACGTCTGATCCGGTGTCTACTAAACATGAAAGACGAGTGTTTTTATCAAAAATATGGAGGCGTTTTGAGGTGGAAAAGCCACTGAACGTTGCCTTCGAGCGCAGGGGCCTATCTAGTTTTTTTAGGCTGATTTTTCTTCCCAAGAGCAAGGTTTATTACACTTCGCGGATCGCGGTCTGTAATTATTTTGTTTTTTATTGTTGTTATAATATTGACTTGGCGTGCAAGATGATTTCGTTGATCACGATTAACACTGTAACGATCATGGACGTGAGATCTGTTAAAAATTATTTGTTGTTTGTCAACTTTGAGTGATAAATTCTCTAATTTCTTAGAAAATTCATCGTGGCGACTAAGAATAGCGTCTTGTGAGTCGTTAGAAATCGCGTCACAAGACGCGGGTTGATTTAAATTAGATACGGCTGTAGAAATTTGAAATTCCATAGGTGATAACACTTCAAAGATCTTGTCCACCAATGCTGCTAGCTGTGTTAAATCTTCTATTTGAGAAAGTGCAAGAACTGCTCGCCTTTGCGGTGACAACTGGTCAAGAAATATGCTCTAAATAACAGCATCAGTACAATTATCATCGTTTAAGTTCCTAAGTCGCAACAGTAAAAAAGATGGTTTTCCTTCGGATAGAACCGGGTGTTTTAAAAGTTGTCTAAGACGAGCTTCAGGCGAGATCGATTAAGTGCATAGAATCCGTTGTTTTATTGCCGTGTAATAAAGTTCTGGTTTCACCCGGGCCATTGTGATATCGTATATTGTTGTAATTACATCGGGTTCGAGATTAGTGATGACATGGCTAGCTTTCGTTTGCTCAGCGGCAATGTGAGCTTGTTCAAACGTCGATTCGACGATAACAAACCATGCAGCCGGATTTTCACGATAAAATTTAGGAATCTTAGGGATTTTATATGAATCTACTCGAAGCTCCCAGAGCTGTTGTAACTGAGCTGAGATTGGTGCCATCCCGCTCAAAGGTGAGCAGGTGAATCAGTTCACAGAGACTTTTGAAACGTTTTGAACCGCTACGAAATCAACGTGATAGATGATCCATCCTATCAAGAAAGATTAAGAAAAACGATCGTAGAATACTCCTCCATGTATATTTAAATTTTACATTACACATTTCAATACATTATTTGGTTCAAATTGTATCGTTCTTTTTATTATTCTTATATCATTTTATAGTCATTATCAGTTATTTTTCAAATTCCATACTTTCCTTTCCGGTAATGATCAAATACATTATTAATTTTTTTTAAATAAGAATGCATAAATGAGAAATAAATTTAAAAAACGGAACCGCTGTACCATCACGTTCACGTCGTGGTTCTGGGTTAGGCTGAGAGTGGTAAAAGAGTAGGAATTACGTGAAAAAATTACTAATTTTCATTTTTTGCTAAACCATGTCGTCAAAAATAAGTAAAAATATTAAAAAATAATTTAAAAAAAGTATTTTTTAAATAAAACCGCAAAACAATCAGCTAGGATTTCATTCGAAACGGATTTTGAAACTACAAAATAGCTGGAATAAGATGCCGTGAACCGTTTCATCAGGCATTTTCATGAAACTTCTTTTTATTGAGGATAGGTGTGTAGAGGAGGAACCATTCTTAGAAGTAAAAATATATCAAAAAAAGCTAAAATGGCAATACATAATTCTATATTTGTACCAACTGTGCTATACGGTAGCGCGAAATGGACCTGCCAAGAAAAGTATAAGAGTAAAATTAACTCGATTGGCATAAAACCTCTGCGCACAATCTGCGGGAAAACACTGATGGACAAAGTGAGAAATGAAATAATACTCAAAGAATGTGGTGCAAACGAGACAACAGTTGACACATGGGAAAGAAATCAGTTAAGATGGTTCGAACATGTTGAGAGAATGAAAGATGAACATCTAACACAGAAAAAACTAAAGTTAAATTTTGTTGCATGTAAAATTTTCCCCTGTTAAAGATTACACGCCATTTGGCGAAAGATTATCCTACGATGGAATAAAAGCTGTAGTCTGCTACCCCTTAGCAGCAATGGGAAAACGACAAAGTATGAGTGAATTCGAGCTATAAATCAGGACACCAGATTTTAAACAATTATTCGCTTACTTAATTAATAATTTAAAAATAATAAGACATTCAACAAAAAAACAATCGTTAAAATGTCTTGCAGGTAAATTTTGGAACGGTTAAAAACTGAATGTATTTCGGTGAAAGTTTCACCGAGGTTAGGAGAATAATTCTGATTTAATCTACTTCGCCACACTGCAGTGAGCAAATTTGGGTACAGAAAATAGAAATGGCAACAGAAAAGAAAATTAAAAGATTGCCTTTACCTATCAATCTCTTCTGAAATAGATTAGACTATTGTAAAGGAACTAGAACTTATTTTATACAGCCAAGAAAAAAGAAACTGACAGCCGGGAATAGCTATTCTGCTCCAATTTAATTAACTTAAAAGACGGTAGATAGCGCTGGCGTCGTAATTCTCGTTACTTTTCGAATAAACATGGAGCGATAATGAGGCGAAAGATTATTATCCAGGCAAGGTTAAAAATGGAAAATTATGTTCGATTCGTGTAAAGTTTAACCCGCAAGGTTATTTTTTGTTGCAGCGAATCTTTCACTTGAAATCGATGTAAACTTTATCTTTCGTTTTTTCTGTGAACGAAACAAGTGTATAAAGGTAACATAAATAACAGTATGTCAAGAGGCAGAACGCGGAAAGAATGGTTAGAATGTGTGAATGGAACCTTAATCCAAAAAGACATAAGAAGCCATAAAAACAGGAGAGTTTGCAGGCAAAAATGCATGAACCTGCAGGAAGCTAGAGAAGTATGCCAAGACAGAAAAGTGTGGCGACAAATAAATTATGAAAAGAATGTGAGTAGAGTGAATGACGCCTGAAACAAAAGACCTTGGATACTAATTGGCCCGAGTGAGGAACCTCACATAACAACCTTGTGAAGCTCTTCACTTGGGGTGATCGCTAGAGAGATTGATCAGCAACCT
>JAABKJ010012647.1:0-10477 GCA_011634705.1 Andricus grossulariae
AGTGATCTCTAGAGAACGAAAGCAGAGTCTAATGAAATGTATGCAGACTTAGATGGTCAGTGCATCAAATGTTTTCTATAATCAAAACTTTTAAACACGTCTGGATTTTATCTCGAGCCCTCGCTCGATCGCTACTCGACACCAGAATAAAGCGATTCGAATCCTGAGCACATAACCTACCATACGAAATGCTTTATTCTTTTAGATACTCTCTCACCCATATTATTCGATTGGCTTAAAATATTTTCTAATTTAAATTTTTGTTATCTTCCTGTTTATCCTTGAGTTCTAGAAGATTCTAGATTGTAATCAACACGTTTGTGATATAATTTTTTGCAACGCAAAATGTAATGCGTCATGAAAATAACGTTGAACTTGTTTACCAAAAAAAATAATTGTGCAGTTTAATTTGATGCCGTCATCAAGAATGTAAGGAGAGGAATTTCAAGTTAAATATGTTATATATAAGGAAGCAATCAATCAAATTTAGATAGCCAATACAGGATGTCATACATAACCCTCCGTATCAAATTTCATCTGTACACCTGCACCTTTTTGCGCAATATTATTTTATGACGTCAGCAAGGAATGTTCTAGAACGGTCTCGATGTCAACCTCACACGGACACACGGACAGGCTTACCTCACACAGACATGCACTAATACTAATCCAGAATTCCGGTAAGGTAGGAATGCATGATGACGTCATCAGGACCATTAAAAATGTTCCAGAATCTTAGCACGGACATAAAACACTTTTCTAGAAAAATTGAGCACGGACACGAACAACTACAGCTAGAATATGCTCGATGTCGGTAAGGTAGGAATTTGTATCCAGAACCGGCCCTATACATCTACTCTTGTTCTTATTATATGAGTCTTTTACAATACATGAAATATTCAAAATGTTTCGATCTAAGGAACTTGATACCAAAAATTGTTACGTAAATATTGTTCATCTAATATAAAAATTTTATAATGCGTTTTTTAAGTACAATTATAAGCTACCTGACATTTGAGATATTTCGCTCTGAGATAATTCATATCAAAAAAGTGTTCTATGAAGTGTTTTGCATTACATGCAACCTGATAGTTAAAATACTAGTGTATATACTATATCTTGGTGTAAATATTGGTTTTCGAAGTCGCTTTCTTCGCAGTTTTTCAATCGGGCGATCTGACTGTATAGTGAATATAAAGAGAATCTTTGCTTCGTAAATTATAATTATGTATTAACCTTCATTGAGTCCAGCCCTTTAGTGAAGCTAATCTCATTTATTTAAACAAAAAACATTCAAGTATACAACTGAAATGTAGTCTCACGCTAACGCCTTCGATGCAAAGACGATTACAAATACTAATTAAAAAAAATATTTCATGAAACCTTGATTTCTGAGAGTAAATACTTGAAAAATTAATTTTTTTTTAAATTCCTCAGAAAAAAGCAATTTTTGAAATTTTGTATTCTACAACATGGAGGGATTTTACGCACCTTTCCAAAACAAACAAAAGAAGTAAAGATTATTACAAATCTTCTGTAATTTATGTTGAAAATTAAATACTTAAGAGTCTTCAGCACCTTAAAGTCGAGTATTTGAATCCTCAATATAAATGGTAAAACTTCACTTTTCCTTACAACATAAAGGAACCTATAAAACATTTTTTTTTAAATTCGTCGTTGTTGAAGGATGGTTTTGGAAAGAAATTGTTTTGGAGAATTCATTTTAGGGACGTTGGGGAGCCTAAAAAGGGCCCTTAATTCAGAGGAACTCACTTTTATGATTAGTTTTTCAGTGATATGGATTGATTTTTACAAACTGGGCCTGAAGACATCACTGTAAAAACTAGAGATCTCTTTTTTAAAGGTATCATTGTTTTCGTGTCCTGTTTTTAAATAGAATAACTTCATGCTGTTATTTTCAAAGTTAAACAAAAGAATCTGGGTTCACGCCAGTTTGTTTTACAGCGATGCAAGAGCCCTAAATTAGCCCCGAATTCCTGTGAAAGAAAAAAGTTGATATAAGAAATATTTCTACCATGGTACTGCTTTGCGTGCAGCTGGCGTTACCATGCATTTTTTACAATGCAGAGCCCAAAATTTGGCTTTTGTGCATTAAATGAGCCCTAAATGAGCCCTCAATTATGGCACAGGGCGTACACTGTTTGGGCACGATCCGAGAAAAAAAAATGTTCTGGGACAGCTAAAAATATTACAATCTAAGGCTAAATTTTTCTTGAACTTTATCAGCATTTTTGGGTAAGAGGTAGTTTTCCAATGTTAAGGGGTAGTTTTGGAAAATTGACTTTAGGTGCGCTACAGAGCCTAAGATAAGCCCTAAATTCTGATGTACTCACTTTGACGATTAGTGCATATTTAGTACACTTTATGAGTACTTTTGGGTAAGGGGTAGTTTACCAGTATTAAGGGATGGTTTTGGAGAATTGGTTTTGGGGGCGTTAGAGAGCCCAAAATGAGCCCTCAATTTTTATGTACTGACTTTTATGATTAGTGCATATTTATCTTTTAGTACAGTTTTTTGTGATAGGGGTTGTTTTTAAAAAATTGCGCCGGAGGTCATGAAAGAGCCCTAAGTTAGCCCTCAATTCTGATGTACTCACTTTCATGATCAGTGCATATTTATTTTTCAGGGTAGTTTTTCTGTGATAGGGGATACGTTTTGTTTGGATACTTCCAGATTTACCCACCTGATTCTACCAAAAGTTTAGGGACTTAATTCCCTATTTTCCAATACGATTCTAACTGATCCCAAGGTTTAATCACATGGAAAATTTCAACCAGTCATTAAAAGAATAAATAGTTTAAGAAGCGGAATCACCTTCGACTTTGCAACGCTAACATGACTTCAACAACTTCTGGATATGATAGATTCATACTTCTGTTTGAGAAATTCTCCTTTATGCCTACAGCCCACTGAATTAGGCAAATATAAAGTAGTGTTTGCAGCCGCTGACGGCAACAAGGCAAGGCAAAAAAGAAAAATGTATATACTTTAGTAATATTTCTTCAAAAGTCTAGTTTCAAAGTATTAAAATTGCTGTCATGTGTGTCGATGAACGCTTTAAAAGAATTCAACGATTGTTAAAAAATGTAGAAATATATAAGTATTTCTTAATTCAAGTGAGTGTCAATTATTTAATCTCTGAAAACGTAAAATCGCAAAATGAAGAATAATTTCGTGAAATAATTAAGCTCAAACTTGCATGCATTAAAATTTGGGTACAAGCTAAACTACATGTACTTGAATAGTATCATCTTACACGAACTTGAATAATATCGTTTTTATTTTAACATATTTTTCACAACCCTAATAGAAAGTAAGATGAGTTTAATTAAACAATTGGGATAGGGCCACATCCCTTCAACATCGACATGCCTCTCGTCAAATCACAAGAGAGCACACCCCCTCTAACTTCCCCACCATTTAATATTAGCCCAGTGGGCACACAAGTCCTAAAGTTGTCCTATAGACGTCTTGTGGCGTACGTCTTGAGGACGTCCTGAGGACCTTTCAAAGACATGAAGAGATCCAAAGGATGTCTTAAAGACTTCAAATGGCATGACATAGACTCATAGAGGTGCATTCTAAGGGCGTCTTTAGGATGTCCCGGTGCCCACTGGGAGGCCATCCTGTTAGGTAAATCAGAGAAGGCCACATCCCTCAATTATCCCCACTCTGTGCTATTAGGCCACACCCCTCGACTACTCAGAGGCTATCCTATAGCTCGGGTTATCTACTACCGTCCGATTACGATGAATTTTTTTTCAGTCCGAATTGATGTCTCAAGTTCATACCAAATGAGTCCATGATCATGAGGCAGTAGTCTTGTGTGAAAACCTCTGATAACAAAATTTTCCGAACGGCATTGAAAAATTCCGTACTTTAATCAGAATGATTCCAGACTAGTCTAAATATAATTTTATTTCCGTCTGAATCCTGCGCAACACGCGAGCTAATTCCAAATTATTCCGTGCTATTCCTCCCACAGTCCCAATGATTCCACACATACACTCTAAAAACAGACTATTAACTGTCAAACGATTCCTTTCACTATTAAAGGATTTTCCATTCAAAATTGGCATGAGAGGAAATCCTTTCATAGTTGAAGGATTGTCGTTTCAAATGCTATCCTTTAACTGTGAAAGGATTTCCTTTAATCTTGAAGTGAAATCTATTATCGGACCAAAGAAAGAATAATTTGTACGTTAAAAGAAATCTTATTGCATGATATTACGTGCAAGTAATGTACAAAAGCCGAGCTTTGGTGAATGTAAATATAGAAGCGATAATTATCAATTCTATGACAACAATCCGTTCTAGATTTCAACCTTAAAAAATTTAAAGGTACAACTTTGTGTGCGGTACAAAATTTTCATACGTCAAAAGCGTAAAAAGCAATGATAAGTGAGGTTATACGTACATGTACCTTCCAAAGTTTTCGTGCCACAAACCTGGGATTCCTAATTTTTTTAAGAAATCCATTTTCAACATCATTTCGCAAGTTTTTTCACTCACTTTATTAGTTAATAAATAAATCGTGCAGTAAAAAAATTTACTAGCACACATTGGGTGCTAAACGGTATTCACTCATGCGCAGGCGCACTTTCTCCGCTAGCCAACAAATGAAATCCTTTAATAGTTAAAGGGATTCTTTTCAAAGGTAAAAGAAATCGTTTATCAGTAAAATTACTTCCGTTTTGCATTTAACGGATAAGTCTTTGAACAGTGAAACGATTCTATTGATGGACAAAAGAAATCGCTTTAATTTTAAAGGAGGCATTCTGAAAGGAACGTAATGTTACTGTTTATAGACTTTTTCTTAGAGTGTATCGGAGTGAAAATTCCATTCCTCCTCAGTCCGAATAAATTTATTGCTATATTCATTAATTAAAGTTCATTTAAGCTTATTATGTCTTGAAACTTACATGATATATTAAAGTAGTTTTTTTTTTTAGAAGAAAAAATAGTTTTAACACATAACGTATTTTTTTACTATATACAATGAAAATCCCATTTAGATCACTTTTTTCGCACATGTTTATTTCTATTATTCAATCATTCTTTTAAACTCTACAAAACTACCGTAAACCCACTTTTATGCACAAACTAAAATGCATCTTAAAAATTCGACACCTACGCGCTATTTCACGATAATAGCGCACCCTAAAATTTAGAGTTCACGTGCTGATGATATTTTTTTCCCTTGGTTCATGAAAATTGGCTAATACTTGAAAAAACTGTTTAAAAATGTTGATTTGCTTACCCACAAGTGAGCTTAAAAATAAAATATCTATGATTTATCTAAATGTGAATTCCAAGCAAAAGTTTATATTATTTTTACTATTTCGTTCAAACTGCTATTAAGTTGAAGTCGAATAAGCGGATTTACCGCACATAATGTATTGCCTAGGAGATCACAATTCTGGAATATTTGGGCGATATATTCTATCAGTATCCTTATATGAAAATTTGATTATATCAGTCTCTTAAACTGTGTGGTCACTAGCAAAGAAAATCTGGAAATAACCAGTAACTTGCTTACCAGTTATTCATCATATTAATTTCCAAGATAAATTTTTAGTTTGCAGCTTATAAGGTGATAAGTTTTGCCAACAAGGGCTTCGAAGAACTTTTACACAAGGCTGTGATAGAAACTAAAATCATTAAATAGACCATCATTAAATAGACCACCAATCATTAAATAGTACTAAGATATTAAGGCTAAACTTAGCGCCCTCGTGGAAAAATAAAATCTAATGCGCATGACTGAAATTTCAGCGAATAGCTAATTGTCATGAATAAGAGAAAATTATAGAAAAACGTGCGCCCCACTGAGGGCCATAATCGAAAATTTCGAGACGAAACACCCAAAATCGAAAGTTACCGTTCGAGTTAAGCTACTACGAAATCTTATATAGATGGTGTTAGTGCGCTCAAATCCGGAATACCAGATGGTATAATCGAATATTCGACGGCAGGTACACGCTTAAAGTTCATCTTGCCGAGGAGCGCGCGCGACTCGAACGTACATCGACTTTCTTGCGCCTGAAGTGAATACGAATATATCAGTTAATAAGTACTGCAAAATAATTCTGCGAAATGAAGGGTAATCCTGGAAGTATCTATCAAATTTACTTATGCCTAAAAGCAACTATACAATGTTTTAAGTTAACGTGAATGTGACTGCTTCAAATTCAAAAACCCCTCATCACTTATTTTAGCTAAAAAACGCTAATTTTTCACTTTAAAGGTCGGCTATTTTGAATCTGCCATCTTGAATTTGAGACTTTTGAGTTCATTTTCGTGATCAGCGACCTTAAATACCCCTCTGTAATTAGTTTCAGGAAAAAACACCAAATTTTCATTAAAAAGTCCGCCATTTTGAATATTGATTTTTGACATTTTTAAAGTTTATTTTCGTATTTAGCGACCCCAACAACCCCTAAGTATGACATTTAAGAGAAAAATATCGACTTAATGGGTTTTGTCCAGGAAATTCGGATTCTGGCCCACTGTGCGCCCTACGGCACGGTGCAACAGGGTGTGGAAAAATCTTCTCTGAGGTTTGGGTGTCCAGCCTAATTACTTCAAATCATTAGAAAATTCCTAAATACGATAATATTCAAAATTAACTAATTCTTAAATATACTTAAACTTTCATTAATGCCTTTTATTTAATTTCAGGAACTGTGAACTTGATATTACGTTTCATGTGAACATGAGTTTACAGACGCAAAAATGACGGGAATTTAGGTGTTTCCACCTGATACATTTGAAATTTAAAATCTAAAGCCATAACCTAAGGAAAATTTGAAACTCAAAAACCTTAAATTCCTTCCGGATTATTGGAATTAAAACAATTTAAAAACTTTAGTCGTTTAGTCGTTTGAATTAAATCATTTTAAATTAACTACTTAATATTGAAACCAAAACATCTGAAACTGAGAATTGACAAATTCAATATTTTAAAATGGTAAATTGTAAGTATAAAAAGAATATACAAAAATAATATTTAATTATTTCGAAAGTTTCCGTTCAAAATTAAACAATTTTAAATTCGAAACAGTCAAAAAATATAATTAAATTGAATTAATAGTGGAAACTTTCAAAAGTCAACAATTGAAAATATGTGCCTGTATAAAATAAACAATAGAAATTAGTTAAAGCAGGCGGCATGCGACTATTTAAATTATCTCAAATATTTATTTTTTCAACTTTCATTAATTTAGAAAACTTTAATAATAGAATTATAATAAAATAATAAATAAATGTATCATCTGTTTTTGGTCATATTTAAAAAATATATTTTTTTTAATTGAAAAAAAATGCTTAAAGTCTTTAAATGTTATCTGAACATTCTTCCGTATTTTTATTTGTTTCTTAACATCTTAATTATTTTCTGGATCAGTAGTATCTGTCATCTGAACATTCATCTGAACTTTTACCTGATATCTGATATTTTATCTGAATAATATGTAAACAAAAGGACATCTGACCAAAAGTTATAAGCGGTTTATCTCGAGCTATAAATGTTTAAATTCCTGAAGTTCAATAGCGTTCCTTTAAACAAAAATTTCAGAGTACCTGCAGGATATTATTTGAACAGAATTAAACAGGAAAATCCAGAAATAACAACGAAGTTTATCAAGACCTTTGGCGATATTAAATGAACAAATTGAACTAATTTCAAAGGAGAATAACGAACTCGTCTCCTGTGGCTTGCAATCACAATTTGGTGCAATAAGTGCGGTCCAGACAATCGAAAAATGCAAAATAAAGACTAGCAAAAGTAGTTATAAGTACATTTTCAAACGAATTAGCAGAGCATGAAGTGGACTCATTTTTATTCATGATCAGAGAAAGTTTGGCTTCAGAAATAATGTTTAAATTTTTTAATTGGAACTAAACAATCCACAAACCTGAATATACATGAAGAAAACTGAAGAATCGGTTGTAAAATGATAAGCGACCATATTAATTGAAGGAAAATTAATTAAATATAACACTATTTATTACGATTTGATCACCATTATGATTAAATTGTAACAAATTGTGTTATATTTAATTCATTTTTGTTCATTTAATATGGTCATTCATCATTATACAACCGCTTCTTCAATTTTTTTCCTATCTAATCTTGTAGGTGGTTTAGTTGCAATTAAAAAATTTGAACACTGTTTCTGCAGTCAAATTTTCTCTAATCATGAATAGAAACGAGTCCAATCCTTTGTCTGCTAATTCTTTTGCAATTGCATTTATAAATACTTTTGCATATCTTTTTCTTTTGCATTTTTCGATCGTCTGGACCGTACTGATTGCACCAAATTCTGATTGCAAACCGCAGGAGAGGAGTTGGTTATTTTCCTTTAAAAATAGTGAAAATCGCCCTTTTAGTATTGCCAACATTGTGATAAACTTCGTTTTTATGTCTTGATTAAAATTCAGGAATTTAAAAATGTGTAGCTTCGGGATAAAACCCTTATAAGTTTTGGTCAGATGTCCTTTTGTTTACATATTATTCAGATGTAATATCATATATGAGGTAAAAGTTCAGATAAATGTTCAGATGACAGATACTACTGATCCAAAACAAAGTTCAGATGTTAAGAAACAAATAGAACTCTGGATGAATGTTCAGATAATATTTAAATATAATATTTAAAGATAATACCAAAAAACTTGAAAATACGAAATGAAATAAGGTTTTTAGAAAAAGTTTTGCGACGAGGTGAATATTTAGCTTCTCGAAATCAAATGTGGATGATTTTTTTCGTATTCATTATTACTAAATTGTCTAAGACTTAATCTGGCTTTTGCTGATCTTCACTGTCCTCCATTGCTTGAAATATCTATAGACCAATATCTGAAACAGTTATTGATATTTATTATAATGTAAATAATCACATCATTTTGAAAATCTGATACTTCTAAGAAATGGTACATGTTAAAATTTGTAAGGAAAACCTTATTTCATTGACTTCTTCAAGACCTTTTATTCAGAATTTTGTTTAAAAAAATGACGTTTAGGAATCAGACCGATTCCCTCATCAGATTATCTTTAACATTTCGCAGATAGTTTGTTAGTATTTTGGAAAAAATAATATATACGGTCAGATGGAATCAAAATTTTATTCAAAGAAATGTATTAAAATAGTCATTCTCAATATAACTAGTAATGATAATTTGTTTAAAATAAATCGGACCTTTGTGATGAAGATCTATGTAGAATTTAAATAATACTTGATTATTCGAAGTTAAACAATTTTATTTAATAGTTATGTTAAAAAATTAAAAAATTAAAAATAAAATTTATAGGGATCTTAAGATGGAGACGGAGGGTGCACAGTGCACACTAGGTTGGGTCCAAAATAACCAATTTCAGAAATCGCAAACAATACCATGCCTAAAAGTAGTGCATTTGGACCCCCATGACGTGTACTGAATGTGGAATCGATCGATTTAAATCTAGGTAACGCGCGCGAGCAAAATAGGTTAAAAAAAATTATTTTATGTAGAGTTTTAAAGTTTTTATTTTATTTCAAGTTTTTTTTACATTTTTGGGGTTGCCTGGAATCTTCTCAATTTTTGCCAGATTATAAGATACTATTCTGCAAGAGATAATCATGTTTTAATACACCCTTATTTTTAACTTTTATTTGTCGCGCCCATAAAAACATCAGAATTTTTTTTTGGCATTTGAGGACTTTCTTGGGATCAATATTTTTAAAAAAACTTAAAAACTCTTCATAAAATAATTTTGTTAACCCTATTTTGCTCGCGCGCGTTACCTACATTTAAATCGATCGATTCCACATTCAGTACCATTCATGGGTGTTCTAATGCACTACTTTTAGGCATAGTATTGTTTGAGATTCCTGAAATTGGTTATTTTCGACCTACCCTAGTGCACACTCTGTCATCCCCATAAATTTAATTTCTGATTTTTAAATTTTTTAACACAACTATTATATAAATTTTTTATCTTCGTATAATCAAGTATTATTTAAATTATGCATATTTCTTCATCACAAAGGTCCGATAAAAAAAAATGAGCATTACTAAAGTCGGCGTGAAAACTACGCGACCCTCACTTTGAGCGCTCGCAACTCGTTCAAAAAAAATCGCAGAAAATTCTAGCCAGGTACACATGAAATCTTAAGGTCCCGCGAATTGAACGATATGTATGTTGTTGTTCTAAACAATTTTTTGCCATAGCGCTGATGTAAAACGTGCCCAAAAACAAGGTTTTTGAGGCACTTTTTTAAGCCTTGATTTCGGGGCTTCCCAAAACGAGCTGGAAGTCTTGAAAAATCTGAAAAAATTCACAGACACTCGCTAAGGTGTCTAGAATGCAACGCATTTTTCCAAATTTTGAAATATCAAATTGTTTACTAATTACAGACCATTTTCTACAAACATATCATCTTGGAAGGAAATAATCATAGGAAGTTGTTTTAT
>JAABKJ010012648.1:0-10477 GCA_011634705.1 Andricus grossulariae
GGATGAGCAGCAGGAGTAATATACCCCATTAAATCTGCATGTATTCGCAATAGAGGCTTGCTTTCGCGATGTCTCGTTTGACTAAACGGAAGTTTTCTCAATTTTCAATTTATACACGTCTCGCATTCTTTAAGAGTGTCGTCGATTTCGCTTTCTTTTATATTTTTAATTTCCGGATATTGTGACCTCAACTTCCGAATATATTTGATTATTTATTGAATCAGACGTGTTTACCTGTGTGTTATAGTGTTCGTCCGCGTATTCCTCTCGATTGTAGTTCGTTCGTCCGCGAACAGTGCTGCACGCCGCGGGCTGAAATTCCCTGGTAGGCGTCGTTCTCGGAGAGAGATTTTCTCTCGCGTCTTCTCGTCTCTCTCCTTCGCGACAGACTGTTCCAGTAGAGTCATGTCGTGCATTCGTCATCGTTTGATTTACGCCGGTTGGCGCAGTAGGTCCAACCAGAGCAGTAAGCAGCGTATCCAGTTTGCTGCAGAGCTTGGTCACAGCGTTCGTATTTTGTTGCACTGCTTCTCTCGTTTCTCTTGAATCGGTAGCCATTTTGTCCAATTTCTCCTTCAGGGCTGTTGAGTCCATTATCGTTGCTTCGTTTTTGTTTCGGATTAGGATCCTTTTGGGTTCTTTCATCAATTCGAGACGTCCAATGAGCCAGCCAGTCTCGATTTGTGAGAGGATGCGTCTATCTGTAAACATTCGTTTAATCGTTAATGGAGGAATTGATGCTACGAGGCAGAGCCATTGTACAACTTGTAGATGCCTGTAACAGGTGTCCACTCCTGCAGTCAGTACAACTTGGCTGCATTCACTTTCACCCTAGGACTGCGTGTGTGGGAGTTGTCACGCACAGCTGTGACTCCACACTCACAGAACCCTCCAAACGAGTGAGCTCTCATCGTTCAGAGAGAACACTCTATGACCGGTCAGTGTCATTATTTTCAAGCTTTGTGAAAATATTGACTCGTTTGAATACGCCTTTGGCTGGGAGTATTCCCTTCGTTTCGTTCGTTGACTCACCAATTACGATGAATTCTCTGTTCGTAAATGACACAACTAATCCCATTCTCGTCGGGTTCATCATGATGTATGCCCCTTCGCCCGGGTACATCTTCGTTTGATCGAGGTGTCGAATCAGTTTGCTCTTGATGGTGTCCATCATGCCTGTAATGTGCCAATTTAATTAGTATTTATTTAAATTTTCATGCATTCCTATTCGGTCGTTGTTCGAATCTTCGCTTTTGCGTTTCTCTTTATGTATCTGTATACCAGTCGCAGCGTATACAGTTTACATATACAATGCGCGCTCTCTTTTTCTCTCTCTATTTCGCCGCGCGCTTCTCTCTCTCTATCTCGCCGCGCGCTTCTCTCTCTCTCTCTCGCCGCGCGCTTCTCTCTCTCTCTCTATCTCGCCACCCGCTTCTCTCTCTCATGTTCGACGCGCCTGCGCGCGCGTGTTCCTTGCATGTTCGTGCCTGCACGTGGATTTTGGCGCGTAGCAACAGGTTTCCGGTCGTTTCTTCCCGCGTGCCGCGCCGCCATTTTGACTTTTTTGTTCTCTTCTCGACGTTCGTTCAATTATATATTTTTCTTTTCTTCGGTGCCTCTGTGCACTTTGTTTAATCACTTCGCTTTCACTTTTCTTTCACTCGCGTTCGCGTAATTATCTTATTTCTAGTACTCACGCATCGACGAATTCAGCGCTCTGCTGCCTCCGTCGTCCTCCATGATTCGGCCTTTCGTTGTTCTCTTTCTTTCTTCTCACTTTCGCTCTCGTCGTTTTGATATTTCACTCGCGCAGTGGAAGCGTGCTGGGCCCATAACCTGTTCGCATGCAGGCAGGGTATGAAATAATAAAGCAGTTGTGTAAACGTAAATCTCCGCCGAGAGTAGTTGTTTATTGAATTGAAAGAAGAATCGTTTTTGAGTAGTAATAGCTGCAGCGTCGCGTCCGTACGATTGAATTTGCTAGTCGCGAGTGAGTTCGGCGTCGCACGAGCGGCCGCACGACGAACAGAGAGTGGGAGGTGGAAGGGACAGTTGAGAGCGCTCAGCTACAAGGAGTGCGCCACCTCTCTGCTAACAATATTCTTGGATATGAAAGGAAGTCAATTAAAATTCACAACCTTCTGTATTCAAGAAAATGGTTAATTATCATCTGAAAAGCATGTAACATTTTAACAGAATTTTTAAGCAAGTTATAGAAAATCTGTTCAGAAGCTGCTGAAAATTTTAAATGCAAAGGTTTTATATTTTCAGAGAGAGATCTCTGAAAACAAAGCGACAGTCACTGAAAATTTAGTATGCAAGGGCATTATATTCTCTTAGAAAAGTACGTCATACGAATTCTAAGTGACAGCCGCTGAAAATCCAAAATAAGATTTCTAAACAAAAAAAGTTATTTTCGAAATTATTATTATATAATCTTTACTTTTTATCATTATCAATAGCCAATTCGCACACACGGTCACTTACACGTATAATGGCACGCTTAAACGCTTTGAAAACCGCACTCGCTATGGATTCGAACCCTACCTAAACTAGCTAAACCCGTGTATTCTACTGCGCGCTCAACCCAACTGAGCTATCGAACCACTTGGATCTTGGTTAAAAATTTTCGACCACGTATTTTGAAGCAGCGTCGCACCAAGTCGCTTTAATAACTTTGATGACAAAAAACGATATTCTGATATACAACAACCTCGATAAAACGCGCAGTTTTGAATTCATCCATTTCTTTCATTTTACTTCCTTACTCAGTTTTTATTGTGAAATAATTTTTTCAAGACAATAATTTAAAATTTGCAAAACAAATAATTGAATTTTACATATTTCAAGAAGGGCTCGATACTTTTCTTCATTAAAGACTTAAGCCGTTTAAAAACTATTCAAAGCTGATGAACAATGAAGAACAGTTGAGTGCAAAAAGGCTTTTATATCATCTTAGTTACAAAAAATTTGTCTGCAACACAAAAACCTCCATATAAAGCACAGTTTTTAATTTAGAATTAAAATTCCTAAACAATAATTTAAAATATGTAGAAAAAAATTGTTCTTAAATTTAAATATTACCTATTTCATAAATAGCTCAATGCACCAGACACTCTGTTTAACATCAGTGTCGGTATTTGCCGGCAAGAACAATTTTTGCTAAACGAAGGGGATCCAGACGTAAACAGTCAGGATTGGAACCGTTACCAATTAGAATGAATAATATTGTGTAATATACTCGACTGAATATTTGCGCACTGCGGCCCTTCCGAGGCGAGAGTCGCAACCGTCTCTCGCCCTGCCCGCTGAGAAACTGCGTGGGCAAGAAATTCTAGGAATTGGTAAACCGAAAATGGTTAAACCGAAAGTCTGGTGTACTTAATTTTCCTTTTTAATATAAAGTACTTCGAAATCAGAAGAAAAAAGAACTCTGTAGGAAAAGAAATTTCAGGTTGAAAATGATTGATTCTGTTTTGTTTGGTTTGGTATTAAATGCATTGTTGCCGTCTGCGAGGTACTTCGAGTGTCATATAGAACATCCGGAACTTCAGAGTTACTTCAAAAGAATCAGGGATAATCGACTTAGTTAAGATGCTGAGCTCCAGAAACATTCAAATTTTCCCGCGGAAATCACGGCAACCAATAAATGCTTCGACGAGTACGTCACCCCTCAAAAAAGATATTTGTCAAGATGCCTACTTAGAGATAGGAAGAGACCGTCAGATGACTGATTTCCGGTAATCTGACGGTCAGCTGACCGAACAAGTGGAAAAAGTGGAAATCATGTTATTAGGCGAAAAATTGAAGTAATACGATATGAACGAAAGAAAACCTTTTTATTAGTGAAACGAAATTTTCTTTCGAAAAAAAAGGAATAAATATGTAAAAAGTGATCGTATCTCGTTGCTGTCAACGAAGATATCCTATTAAGCATGAACAGTTTTCAAACCTTGAAAACTAAGAAGTACATTTTTTTTAAAGAGAAGCAAAGAGCAGCAATAACGATGGTTCTGTGTAAGTTTTGTGATCCAATAAATAGTATAAAATTCAGTTTGTAATATTTTCTTGTGGTAGGAGAACCTAAACTGAATGCGTAAGTGCCTGTGTGTTTTTAATAGTTGGCTGGTGCTATACCTACGCTAACGTGAAAGGTTACTTAAAATAACTTCAAATGGAAAAATTTTAATTTTGAATTTAAACATTCAGGATTTTATCATTTAAAATTAAAATCGTTTGTATCTAAATAATTGTAAGATATAAAAGGGTAAAATGGAAATTATATCATGTTAACAAACTACAAAAGTATTTGTTTTTCATTTAAATAATTCAAAATTGTATACACTTGGATTTACAATTTAAACGCTTGACATTTTGTCGTTTTATATCTGAGTTTTTCAAAATTATACAATTTTCAATTTGAACCCTTTTGTTTTGTAAATAATTTTATAATAGAAAAGGTTAAAATTGGAATGATTTCATCTTAACAAAATTAAAAACTATTTGTGTTTAATTTAAATCGTTCAAAATTGTATAAATTATGATTTAGAAGAATCAATGCAAAAATACTACTTTTCGGGGAGTGAAAGTATACTTTTCATACAGTAACAAGTCAAGTAAAGGGGAAGGAACGAAGGTTTTTGTAGAGGCAATTTTTATTGCAAATTATATTATAGATTAAAGATTGGTTTCTTGTCCTTTCGGGGGACTCCGCCCCCGAGCCTCACGCCGGGATTCCACCCGGACCCCGCCAGGGGTTTCATCCCTGGGCCCCGTTTGTTGTTATTCTGCTATTATGTACTTGTATTAACATATTTCTTAATGCCGCCATTTAAGAATCTGACTTTATTGCCTCGCCCTACAGCTTCAGAATCTTGTCTTCACTTTACGGCGCACCTTCGCCTCGTGCGGGCAAACTTCGCAGTCGTTTAAAAAGACCAACTTTACTTCCTTGTCACACAATATACTATTGAACCAAAGAAAAAAAAACAAATTTTCAATCAAAGAGATGAATTTTCAACTAAAGAGCCGGAAAAGTAGTAGTAGTAGTCCAGCTTTAATATGTAATTAATGAACTATGATACATTTTTACCAGTTGCAGCACTGAACGCTAATTTGATTTTTACGTTATGGTATTTTCATCTTGCTTTTGTATGTTGTAGATTGCATTTTTATTTATTATTACTATTTATTGTTATTATTTATTATATATTTGTTATTATATAAAACTGGAATGAAAGAATGGAAAGAATAATTTAATATTTCACGATCTTTGTCGTAAATAATAAAAACAATATAATTTCGTTCGATTCAATTTCTTAAAGCGATCAATTTCTTTTACGCATTATCATTTCAATACTTTATAAGGTGAAAGTGCAATTTATGAATGGAATAAAGTTAAAATCTGATTGAAGTGATTTATTTCAAAATTTACATTTGAAAGCTTTCTTCTTGATTTATAGAAATTAAGAATCACAGAAACTTTGCAGCGTTTCAGACTTGAAATCAATCTCACATGGTAACACATTAAACTGTGAAAAATGTTAAAAAGGTGGTTGTTTCAAAATTGTCGATAACCTTTTTAATTTTCAGCTTGTTTATTCTAAATCAAATAAAATTAAATAAATATAAACTGAGTAAGTGGAATACATAACTTTTATAAGCAATTCAGATTCACAAAACAATACCATAAAAAAATGATCTACTTAATTGAAAGCATCCATTTATATTGTCAGACCATACATATGCATACGTTATAAATCATTGATAATTATCATTATATTAATTAATAAAGTAAAATTGAACGTTTTAATATATTTAATATATTCGCACATAAATTTGTGTCTTAATTTCGAATGATTTGTGCAGGTCATGACTCTTTAAATACAGTAAATCGAAGAAATTGTCCGTCTGACGAGGTTAACAGCCTGCAATTACATAAAAAACTGTTCCGTTTTTGTTTTCATCTTACATTATCTAATAAAAAAACATTCCAATAACTATTTATAAGATGATTTTCACTTTTTCCAAAATGTCCGGTCAGACATTCAGATGGCGGGAAATCGGTCAGATGACCAAAGCGGTGGGCGTCATTTGACGTCACTCCCCATCTCCATGCCCACTGGATTCAATGAGTATTCTAGATCACTACAAAAATCCAAATTCGACTTGTCCACCTGGTGTGGAACTCTAAAATGCTTCTCTTGAGAAGTTTTTATTCTCACTTCCCCAGCATGACTAGTGGGAACTCTTTAGCTCAGGTCCGGATTATTAATGTTGGGGTTATTGGTACCAGAGCAGATATTTTGCTGATGTCAAGAGGAATTTGGGCTTCAAGCTGTCGCCAACATGTCTTACCGGAGAGTGAGGAGGATAATTAATCAGCGATTAAGCTACTTTTGCTTACCCAATATGTTAAATCTTGAGATTTGAATAAACTACTTCGGTAGCGGGCACCCGAAGTATTTGGCACTGAGGCCCGCTACGTCACGCGACCCGCATCCGAGCCACGAGAAGGGGAAGGCGAGTGAAGGAACGAGCCGAGAACACGCTGAGAATCGTCCTCTTTTCCGGCAGGATAGAATTGTCTGATAATCCACTAATATTTTTTAGGTAAAATAAAAGTAATCGCAATAGTTCTTTTAAAGAAGGAAAATTGGGATTCTTTAAAACTCTTAATCGAATTCAAAATGGCTTTTTTTGTTTTGCTTTTTGCTCTCTTTGGTTTGTATTTATGTTCTTAAGAACATATATCAAACATATAAACACCTTTTGTAAAATATAAACATGTGAGCGAGAATATAACAAAACAAAAAAGAGGAAAAAAGAAATAGAAATTGTCTAAATTTAATCAAAACAGTTTTGCACGAATTTTGTATATTTAAAACAGGGATGTCCACGAATTGTTCCCTGACTCACTTCTCTTTCCCTTCATCGAGCGCTTCACCGAGCCTTTTCCTCGGACGCTCATTCGCTCTCTGCGTAAGGCAGTAAGAAAAGGGAGTGAAGACTGACAGACTGTAAATATTTGCTCTTTCCGTGGACATCCCTGATATACAATATGAAAAGCCTCCATAGGACTGTAGGTAATAACACAGGCACATCAAAAAATAAAAGTGGCTTGTGCCCTGAAACAGAATACTATATCGGCATGTTTTAGGGATCACTGAATACGAAACTGGTGTCAGATTTTCTCCATCACGTCAGTTTTTAAAAAAAATTAGCCTCTTTAGTCATTTTTTAAAAACAACATAAGGTGCGAATATGATGTTCTAGAAACTTCTGGTGCATCTTAAATTACAGAATGAGCCTTTTATTTTATGATTAATCTGTTGAAAAAATCATTTTCTTCGCCTATCGTGAGCGGTGACAGGGCTTTGCTGTGCACCTGCTCGCTCACCACTTTATACCACCCGGGCAGCGTGGTGAGCGAGCAGGCAGCTTCAAGGTTGTTCAGGATGCCCCGAGAGGCAAGTCCTATTTCCGATTTCGGAAGAAGCACTTTGCGACAGCGCAGAAGCAGCTCGGAGAGGATCTACACGAAATACACGACGTCCTGAAGAAGATAGTTTCCGAAAGCTCCATAAAAATATGCACCAGTAAATAATGCAGGGAATCGTGAATGCAATGTTCGAATTGTTCACCCACCACCACTCCAAGGGTTCCCTGGACGATCTGACTATTTTGCGTGTGTGGCCCACTGATGAACTAACGATAAGAATGGACAAGGAGAATAACAGAGAAAACTGCGACAGTCTAAATGCTAACCGAGCATCTGGCACGGTCAGCATTAGCACCTAAAATTTTCGGAAGTTGAAAGAGGACCAAGGAGCTGACCCTTAGACCCCAGTTACGGTCCGGAATGAAACGGGCACTTAAGAAGTCTAACAACCAGTAGTATTTTCACCATCCAAACGAAGGTCAAACCTGATGAACATGACATTATCGTCAAGGCCATCAGGCAGAACAAGAGGACACGGCCTATGTTATTAAAACCGCCAGACCTTATACTATCACTTGAAAATCTAAGTTTTTTATTAATAATGATCGAGTCTGGCAGTGTGTTATCCCCTTGCGTTCGGTCTGGCAATTGAATAATAATGAACTTGGAACATCAATAGTCTGTCCTAGAAGAAAATTGAATCTTATACTATCACATGAAATTTCCAATTTTTCACCTGACTCAGGTGCCAAAACGCCTCAAACAGGGCGTCTGGTATTTATGGGTTTCGAAAGATGGATCATTACCCAGATATATTCGCCATTAACTAGGATTTATACTTCCACTTTGAGAAAAACGTCACCAGCTCTCAAGACTGTAGGGTCGCTAATGCGCATCGAGATACACGAAACGGCGGTTCCAACAGTGGCCACGTCTGCTATTCGCATTATATCACTTCTTCATAACGAAGTCTTAAGGTGTTAGTTTGAAGAATTATTTTCTAAGTGACAGGTGTTTATGTGGCATTTGGGTGTAAAAATAAAGGAGCACATCGCTTTCCAAATAACAAAAAACTAAGCAAACTGCAGATTATGCCCTGTGTCTGCGTACAAGGCATACCTCCACTCACGATGCTGCCAAAATCACTTGACAAATCACCGTCCCCATTATAATCTGCAACCCTCAAGTAAAGCGAAAGTTGTTTCGGGGCTGTAACTACGCCCGTAAGAGGAGGTGGGTTTTGTAGGTATAACTTCAGCTGAGTCCCGAACGTCGTGCGTAAAAGCATGCCCCCCCTTTCTCTCTCTCACTCTCGCTCTCTTAGGATCAGAGATCTGTCTTTTTGGGTCTCTTCTCTCCCGTTTTACGCGCAATGTGAGCGGGAGTGTATTTTCCATTTTCCTTCCTAACTGGATCTCTCTTTTCACGATATTCCTACAGGGTCGGAAAATGCCTAACCTGGCCTTCACACCTCTTTTTTCTCTTTTCTCTGTAGATGTAAGGCCAGGGGGTAGTACCCGTAAAGAATTATGGCCAAAGTGAGCGCCGAAGTGAAAGACGTCGACGGGCCTTCGAAGAACAGCATCTGAATCCGTCATCTCTACAACGCTGGTCTTTTAGTGATTCTCCGACGAAGATAGCTCATCAGAGTTTCTTCTAACGAAAATGGTGAAAGCTTCTTTTAGCGCCAGATAACAACCATAACTTGTCAAAGAAATAAACACAAATAGAAAATACATATTAATGAATACAATTAAATTAAAATTAATTTTTATTTCTTGTTTCCAGCTATGATGTACTCGAAAGAATTACTCACAAATTCATGTGTATGACGTTTTGAACATCGGTCTTCTGAAGTTTTTTCTCGATCCCATTTTCATGTCTCTCTGCAGCCAACTCCAACTTAGTCACCTAAAAAGAAAATATCAAGTTATTTTACGGCAGAAATAATCTAGTGTCCAAAACTAATTGAAGTTTAATTAGTAAATGAACATAAAATAAATTGATGTAGACAAGAATTCACTAGTGCTTAATAGATTTCAAATAAAAATAAATAGTTTAGTTAGTGTTGTAATGTCGCCCGTACTATGGGGCTTGGTTGCGATCATGACATGATATTTTGAACATAAAATCAGCGGAACGAAAATGTTTAAATGAATTCTAATTTTAATAATATTAAGGCATCAGATGCAGTAAAATGTTATAGATGGTCTGAATCTTTAAGGAAGTCCCTCGTACCTTGAGCAGTACATTTTTAAAATTTGATATCACAAAAAAATATGATTCAGCATAAGTATTACATGAATAAAGAGTTTGAATGTCAAGTCATTTACCCAAATACAGTACCCTCCAACCTATCGCACTGCCACCCATCGCGACTTCCTCTACGCGTTTTGATCCTACTACCGTCTTTTCAAGAAATCTTCTATGCTACGTGTTTCCTCAACTGTCAAAATTTTACCATAACTTTTTTGAATAGATTCGATTTTATCATCCAATCAGATATGATGATAAAGCGTAAGGGGAGGAAGATTTTTGGCGTAGTGCGGAAGTCACCTAATGCGAATCCTAGCCCCAGATTTGTGCAAATCAATTGGACCAGTGATGTGCATCAGTCGAACTGAACTGACTATATTCCGATTCGACTCAGCTGAGAATTGAGTCAAAAGTATTCGAATCGACTCAGCGGGTGAGTCATTAGTCGAATTTTCCGAACCCACTCAAGCTGTCATCGAAGCGAAAAAATCCGAATCGACTCAGCGCATGAGTCATGAGTCGAATGTTACGAAAGTGATACAAGTTGATATTGAGCCGAATTTTTCGAAACCAACTCCAGTTAAGATTGAGTAGAGTATAATTCATATTTTTATTTTGAAGCGGGTGATGCAATTAAAGTGAATGAATTGGTTTTTTAAAAGCAACTTAATTAACAGAATACAAAAATTCCAAAATGTATATTTTTGGCCACCCTAATATATATATATATATATATATATATATATGTGTGTGTATATATATATAATTAAAAACTAAAGG
>JAABKJ010012649.1:0-10477 GCA_011634705.1 Andricus grossulariae
CAATGTGATTAATTCTCAGATAAAATTATGAATCTTCAACTGAAAAAGGTAAATTTTCAACCAAAAAGATGAATTTTGAAACAAGAAGAATTATTTTCAAACAAAAACAGATAAATTTTCTATAAATAGTTGAATTTTTTACTAAAAACCATACATTTTTGACCAAATACTTGAATTTTTACCTAAAAAAGATAAATTGTCAACCAAAAATTAAATAGTTAAATTAGCAGTAAGAAAATAATTTTCAACCAAAAACATGAATTTTCAATAAAAATTATGGAATATTCAATTGGAAAAGTTACATTTTCAGTTAAAAAAATAATAATTTTTAACCAAAAAAAAAATCTTATTTAAAAAAATATATATAAATGAATTTTTAACAAAATACATTAATTTTCAACCAGAGACTAGAGCTGTCAACTAAAATCCATCAATCTTTAACCAAAAATGGAATAGTTAATCGGTTTAAAAAAATTAAACAAACAATTGAAGAAAATAGTTCAATTAAGTTTAATATAAAGCTACTTTTGCAAATAAAAATTAATTGTTATTCCATTTTATATTGACCTTTCCAGGTTTCCCAGGTATATGCAAATTTTTTGACATTTCCTTTTCCAGGGTTTTTCCAGGTATACAAACATTCCCTGACCTTCCCAGGTTTTGTCAGGTATACAAAAATTCTCTGACTTTTCCTTTTCGAGGGATTTTCCAGGTGTATAAAAATTCTGGGACCATTCCAGGGTTTTCCAGGCATAAAAAATTCTCTGACTTATCCTTTTCCAGGGTTTTTCCAGGTATATCAAAATTCCCAGATTTTTCCAGGTATGTTCTCATTCTCTGACTTTTCTAGGGTTTTGGCAGGTAAATAAAAAATTCCCTGACCTTTTCAGGTTTCGCCAGGTATAAACAAATTATCTTAATTTTCCTTTCCAGGGGTTTTCCAGGTATACGAAAATTCCCTGACCTTTCCGGGTTTTACCAGCTATGTAAAAATTCCCTGACTCTTCCTTTTCCAGGGTTTCTCCAGGTACATGAAAATTCCCTGACCTTACTTGAGGGTTTTCAGGTATATAAACATTACCTGACCTTTCCAGATTTTACCAACTATATAAAAATTCCCTGACTTCCTTTTCCAGAGTTTTTCCAGGTATATACAAATTCCCTGCCTTTTTCAGGGTTTTCCAGGTATATAATCATTTTCTGACCTTTCCGGATTTTACCAGCTGCATACAAATTCTCTGGATTTTCCAGGGGTTTTCCAGGTATATAAAAATTCCCTGACCTTTCCAGGTTTTACCAGCTATATAAAAATTCCCTGACTTTTCCTTTCCCAGGGTTTTTCCAGGTATATAAACATTCCCTGGCCTTACTTGGAGTTTTCCAAGTATATAACAATTCCCTGACCTTTCCAGGTTTTACCAGCTATATGAAAATTCCTTGACTTTTCCTTTTCCAGGGTCTGTCCAGGTATATAAAAATTCCCTGACCTGACTTGAATTTTTCCAGGTATATGAACATTACCTGACCTTTCCAGATTTTACCAGCTATATAAAAATTCCTTGACTTTTTTTTCCAGGGGTTTTCCAGGTATATACAAATTCCCTGACTTTTCCAGGGGTTTTCCAGGTATGTAAACATTTCCTCACCTTTCCAGATTTTACCAGCTACATAAAAATTCCCTGAATTTTCCTTTTCAAGGGTTCTTCCAGGTATATAAAAATTCTCTGACCTTTCCAGGTTTTATCAGCTATGTCAAAATTCCCTGACTTTTCCTTTTCCAGTGTTTTTACAGGTATATAAACATTCCCTGACCTTCCTAGATTTTACCAGCTATATAAAAATTCCCTGACTTTTCCTCTTCCAGGGGTTTTCCAGGTATATGAAAATTCCCTGACCTTTCCATGGTTTGGCAGCTGTATAAAAATTTCCTGGCCTTTCCAGTGTTTAGCAGCTATAATAAAATTCCCTGACCTTTCCAGGTTTTGTCATGTATGTTATAATTCCCTGACCTTTCCAGGGTTTGCCAGCTATATAAAAATTCCCTGACTTTTCCTCTTCCAGGGGTTTTCCAGGTATATGAAAATTCTCTGACCTTTCCAGGTTTTGTCAGGTATATTTTAATTCCCTGACCTTTTCAGGTTTTGTCAGCTATATAAAAATTCCTTCACTTCCTTTTCTAGGGATTTCCAGGTGTACACGAATTCCCTGACCTTTCCCGGTTTTGTCAGGTATATTATAATTCCCTGACCTTTCCAGGTTTTGCCAGTTATATAAAAATTCCCTCACTTCCTTTTCTAGGGGTTTCCAGGTGTACACAAATTCCCTGACCTTTCCAGGTTTCGCCAAGTATATAAAAAGTCCCTAACCTTTGCAGGCTTTGTCAGCCATATACAATTTTCCTGACCTTTCCAGGTTTTGCCCGCTATATAAAAATTCCCTGACTTTTCCTTTTCCAGGGTTTGTCCAGGTATATAAAAATTCCCTGACCTTTCCAGGTTTTATCAGCTATGTAAAAATTCCCTGACTTTACCGTTTCCAGTGTTTTTACAGGTATATAAACATTCCCTGCCCTTTCTAGATTTTACCAGCTATATAAAAATTCCCTGACTTTTTCTCTTCCAGGGGTTTTCCAGGTATATGAAAATTCCCTGACCTTTCCATGGTTTGGAAGCTGTATAAAAATTTCCTGGCCTTTCCAGTGTTTAGCAGATATAATAAAATTCCCTGACCTTTCCAGGTTTTGTCAGGTATGTTATAATTCCCTGACCTTTCCAGGGTGTGCCAGCTATATAAAAATTCCCTGACTTTTCCTCTTCCAGGGGTTTTCCAGGTATATGAAAATTCCATGACGTTTCCAGGTTTTGTCAGGTATACTATAATTCCCTGACCTTTTCAGGTTTTTCCAGCTATATAAAAATTCCCTCACTTCCTTTTCAAGGGATTTCCAGGTGTACACGAATTCCCTGACCTTTCCAGGTTTTGTCAGGTATATTATAATTCCCTGACCTTTCGAAGTTTTGCCAGTTATATAAAAATTCGCTGACTTCCTTTTCTAGGGGTTTTCAGGTGTACACAAATTCCCTGACCTTTCCAGGTTTCGCCAAGTATATAAAAAGTCCTTAACCTTTGCAGGCTTTGTCAGCCATATACAATTTTCCTGACCTTTTCAGGTTTTGCCCGATATATAAAAATTCCCTGAATTTTCCTTTGCCAGGGTTTTGCCAGGTATATAAAAATTCCCTGACCTTTCCAGGGGTGTTCCAGGTATATAAACATACCCTGACCTTTCCAGGGTTTGGCAGCTATATAAAAATTCCCTGAACTTTTCAGGTTTTGTCAGGTATATTATGATTCCTTGACCTTTGCAGGTTTTTCCAGCTATATAAAAATTCTCTGACTTTACCTGACCTTTCCAGAGGTGTTCCAGGTATATAAACATACCCTGACCTCTCCAGGGTTTGGCAGCTATATAAAAATTCCCTGAACTTTTCAGGTTTTGTCAGGTATATTATGATTCCCTGACCTTTCCAGGTTTTGCCGGCTATATAAGAATTCCCTGACTTCCTTTTCTAGGGTTTTCCAGGTGTGCAAAAATTCCCTGACCTTTCCAGGTTTTGCCAAGTATATAAAAATTCCCTGAACTTTACAGGTTTTACCGGCTACATAAAAATTTCCTGACTTTTCCTTTTTCAGGGGTTTTCCAGGTGTATTAAAATTCCCTGACCTTTCCAGGTTTTATCAAGTATATGAAAAGTCCCTGACCTTTCCAGGCTTTGCCAGCTATGTAAAAATTCCCTCACCTTTCCATGTTTTGCCAGATATATAAAAATTCCCTAACCTTTTCAGGTTTTGCCAGGTATATAAAAATTCCCTGTTCTTTCCAGATTTTTCCTGGTATATAAAAATTCCCTGTTAATTCCAGGTTTTCCAGGTCATTTTTTAGTTTTTTTTTCAGATTTCCAGGGATTTAAAAATAATGATATACTATCCGGATCCAGATTGAGGATTGATGGGGAAGAATAATTTATATGGGAATATTGCAAATGAATTCACAAATTTAAATTCTCTTCTGGAATTAAATGTGAGTATAATGAGATACTCTAACTAGTTAAGAGATTTGTAAAATCGCGTTAAGTGCTTAATGTACTTCCATGATAAATTCGTATAAGAATAAATTTTCAACGAAATTAATTCTATCTTCATGTCGAAAGTTTCTAACGACCTCACTATCAAAGAGCGTCTTAAGATTAAGTGGAATATAATTTAAATATAGTGTATAATGTGAAGAGTTAAACATATAAAAACTACTTTTTAATCGAATGATAGTAGTATTTAATTTTCTTCTAATCTCAGATGGTTTAGGGTTAAAAATATGGAAAAATTCTGGATCGCCATTTTTATAAAAAAAAAAATTCCCGTTTATTTCTCGTTTTTTTCCGGGTTGCAAAAATTTTTTACGGTCATTGAAAATAAAAAATTTGAACTCTTAAAAACTGAAAAATTGAAGCAGTCAAAATTGAACTAGACATTAAAGAACTCAAAGTGGAACTCTTTTGATTTTCAAGCTTTTAGAGTTTTTAAAACTTTCCAATTGAAAGATTTTTAATTAAGTGCCAATAAACTGCGAAAATTTAAATTTTTAACTTTTATCAATTAAACCGTTCAAAAATTTCAGGGTGAAAAATATAAATCCGCGCTATCATTTCCAATGCCTCTTCCAATACAGGAAAAAAATCGTCGCTTCCAACTTGATGAAAATGTTGAAAATAAAAAATTTCCCTTTCCGAATTCAGAACAATTTGCAAAATTAAAAACCAGAATTTCTTCCCTTCTAATTAAAAAAAAATGTTCAGCATAAAAAATTTCGCTCTTCCAGTTCAGAAAAAAAAATGAAAAGAAAAATTCTTTCTGTAAATTCAATAAAAATGTTAAAAAGAAAAAATGGCCTGTTTCAATTAAAGAAAAATAACAAACAATTTTATCCTTTTCAACTCAATAAAAATCACTAAAAGAAAAAAAGATCTCTTCCAATTCAGAAAATATTGAAACCCGAAATTTCTTCTCTTTTTTCGAAATTAGTTCAAAATTCAATTATTTGAAGAAACATTATTTTTCTCTGTAAGAAATTTAACTACATAGTTGAAACTTCGTTTTTTTTTGTGAAAATTAATTTTTATAACTGAAAATGTTACCAATTCCATTTTTAGTTAAAACTTTATCTTTTTTTAGTGTAAAATTCAACTGTTTAGTTGAAAAATCATATATTTTGTAAAAAATTCTATTTTCTTGGTAGAAAGTTAATCTTCTTGCTTAAAAATTAATATTTTGGGTTGCAAATTGAACTACATTGGACAGAAATTTAAGTATTATTTTTTTTTTAATTCAACTACTTTGTTTAAAGTCGAACTACTTTGTTAAAAATCCTTTTTTCGGTTGAAGATTGATAATTTTAGTTGAAAAAGGCCTTTATTTTTGAAACCTTCTTTTTTTAATTAAAAATATAATTATTCCATTTTTCCCTAACTTTTTTAGTGGAAAATTTTTATTTTTCATTGGAAATTTATCTTTCATAGTTAGAAATTCACGTATTTTGTTCAAAGTTCGTCTTTTTTGGTAGAAAATTAATCCTTTCGGTTGAGAATTGATGTTTTTAGTTGAAAATTCAATTATATGTTTAAAAGATCAATAATTTTGTGAAAAAGTCATTTTTTGGTTGAAAATTCAACTAATTGGTTAACAATTAATTTTTATTAATTGTATATATATATATAATTTTTAAAAATATTTTATGTTCTGATGAGGAAACCAGCCATGTTTCCGAAACGTAATCGATTCAATTTTGCATTTTAAATAAATTTCAACTATTAGTCTGGAAAATTTCGAATTTATGAGGATCTTTTACCTAAAATTATAAATTTTCCTGAACGAAAAAAAAAGAAAAATTTTTTCTTCTTATAAATTATGTTAAAGATTCATCTACTTTGCTGAAAATTCCTCTTTTTTGCTATAAAAGTAATCTTTTTTATACATTTTTTTTTACTTTATATAATTTGTTAAAACGTAATCCTTGCCTAGTGGAAAAAATTTTTACGAGAAAGTACAACATTTCTACAACTGTAATTGTTTGGTAAAACATATACTTATTTGTAAAAAAATGTACAAAATTTAAAAACAAAAATATAATCAAATACAAATCGCTAATTTTTTCTGGTATTTTCTTGTAGAAAAGCAAAAATATGAATAATAAAGTACAAGTTTCTTTAATTCAAAAATTTGTATGACTTATTTTTACATATTGATTAATTTATTATAAAAGCTAGGGATTTTAAGATTGCTGGGGAAATTTAAAAGGATTTTTTATATTTGAAAATATTTAAAAAGATCAAAAAGACAAATTTCGATTGTTAAATAACAATTGAATAATCATTAATGTGGGGAAAATTCTAAAAAGTTTAAAATATATTTAGAAGTTTTGAGAAGATTCGAAAATAATTTAAAACGTGAAAAGATCGCCAAACCTCAAAAATAAAATGTAGATTTTTGAAAGTTTCGAATAAAAAATTTGGAAGCCTAAAAGCGTTTTCAAAGGTTTCAAAATAATAAACAAAATTTAACTAAAATTCCCAGAAGAACTAAAAACGATTTTTTTAAAATAAATTTTGAAATATTTTCAAAATTTTCAAAAAAGAATCGGGAAGATTTGGAGGCAATTTTTTCAATCTTGCAGGATTTTGGAAAAATTGTGGGAAAAATTCAAGTTTTAAGATAATTTTCATTAGATTCCTAAAAAATCTTAAAATTATTTTTTTTTCAACCAAATTTTGAAAATAATATTTAATAAGATTTCAACAAAAATTTCGATTTATTAGTTCATGATTCTAGCTTGAAACTGATTAAAATTATATACTTTAGAAAATTTATGATTTTTTTATTCATTATTTAATTTATAGTATCGAAAATGATAGCATGGATTTTTATTTATTGAAATCTTTAAACTGTATAATGTATCAAAGTTGAAAAAAAATATTTTGCAGTTTAACGGCTTTTAATTACAAAATTTTCAATTGAAAAATGCGAGGAGCTTCCATTTTATATGCGTAAAATATTGAGCGTTTGAATTAAGAAATTTTTAATTTTCAAAATTTCAAATTCAAATGTATTTCACTTTGAATATTTTAATTTTTTGCTCAATTTTTATTTGTAGTCAAAAAGTTTATCCTTTTCGACCTAGGATCACTAATACTTAGCACAATGCAATTACATAATCTTAAAACAAATATGTTGCCCAATCGATTGCTGTTATATTAAAAAAAAAATTATTATAATAGCAAAAGTTCTTGGTATTAGTATAATATTTTCCAAAACTTGTATTGCATTTTTTTTATTTTTACATTTCTACAATAAACTACCATTATTTACAACATAATTTTAAGTACAATTTTCCAATATTTCAAGTTTTGTAATATTTTATATTTTTTTGTAAAGATTTATAATTTCCTACAATAATTTATGCAAAAAATTTAAAGTTTTTTTATGACATCAAATGACCAAATTGAAAAAAATGTAAAATCCTATAGTTTCCTGTTATGTCTTGTAGATTCTCACAAAAAAGAAAAACAAATATTAATATAAAGTTATACAAATTTTCAAATTATAGAAACTTGTACGTTATTGTTGATATTTTTACTTTTCTACAAGAAAATACCAGAAAAAATTAGCTATTTCTATTCAATTATATTTTTTTGTTAAATTTTGTATATTTTTTTATAAAAAAGTACATGTTTTAACAAAAAATTACAGTTGTATAAAATTTTCTTCTTTTTTGTAAAAATTGTTTTCATCAGGGAAGAATTACGCTTTAACAAATTAGATAAACTTTTAACCAAATAGTTGAATATTCAACCAGAAATATGAAATATTAAACAAGAACATTAATTTTCTACGAAAAATACAATTCTTCAACAAAGTAGTTGAATTTTCATCTTGAAAAGATATATTTTCAACCAAAAATTAAAGGAGTAAATGTACGGTTAGAAAATTAATTTTCGATAAAAAAAATGGATCCTCATTCAAATAGATGTATTTTTAACTAAAATTATGAAACTTAGAAATTATTTTTCTACAAAATTGTTGAATTTTCTACAAAGCTGTTCAATATTCTACGAAGGATATTGAATTTTCAACCAAAAAATAACTTTAGCAAAATTGTTGAACATTTAACGAAATAATTGAATTTGCAATGAAGAAGATTAATTTTCTATCGGAGAAGACGAAATTTTTACAAAATTCATGAAATTTAAGCATAAAAAGTGAATTTTTAACCAAGTTGTTTAATTTATAACAAACAAAAGGAATTTTTATACAAGAAGATTAATTTTATACCACATAAGAGGAATTGACAGCAATGTACATGAATATTTAACATAATTTATGAGAAGGATAAAATTTTCTTTTTTTACGTTCGAGAAAGTTTATAATTATTTATTTGTAGATTTCTATAAAAATGGTTTCAGTTTTTGTACTTTTCCATAAAAATTTTTCCGCTAGGGTTTTGGGTTGATAATTATGAGTCTTGTTCAGGTGGAGTAATTTACCATAATTTTTGTGTAATCCAAAGTAATTCTATGCAATACGAAATAATCTTTGGTAATCCAGAGTAATTATGTATATAGAGGTAATCCAGGGTAATCCGATAAAATCCAGAGTAATCCACCTTTGTCAAATCACATTTTAAAAAGTTGTTATTCTTTAATTTTTTTTGAAAAAAAAGATCTCTTTTCACTCCGCTGGGATTCGAACCACAGAACTTTTGATTTCCGGTCAGGTGCTTTTCGCATTAAGCTACTAGAGAGATCGAGAGAAGGAACTTTATGTCAGAAAATATACGCATTATTATGCTAGAGGGTACAACACAAATTCTTAAAGGAATTTGTATTATCATTAGAGAATAAAAGAAAATTTTTGACGTCCTTTTTAGACTAGATGGAGTTACGAATTGAAAATCATGTTTATAATTAATTTTTTTCTGAAAAAAATATCTCCTTTCACTCCGCTGAGATTTGAATCACAGAACTTCTGATTTTCGGTCAGGTGCTTTTCCCATTAAGCTACTAGAGAGATTGAGAGAGGAAACTTTATTTCAGAAAATATACGCATTATTATGCTATATGGTACAAATAAAATTTTCAAATAAGTCTGTGTTATCATTAGAGAATAGCAAAAAACTTTTAACGTTCTTTTTAGACAAGATGGAATTATAAATTCAAAATCATTTTCAATTTTTTTTCTGAAAAAAGATCTCCTCACACTCCGCTGGGATTTGAGCCATAGAACTTCTGATTTCCGGTCAGGTGCTTTTCCCATTAAGCTACTAGAGAGATTGAGAGAAGGAACTTTATTTAAGAAAATATACGCATTATCATGCTAGATGGTACAAATCAAACATTTGAAGGAATGTGTACTATCATTAGAGAATAACAGAAAACTTTTAACGTTCTCTTTAGACTAGATGGAGTTATGAATTAAAAATCATGTTTAATTAATTTTTTTCTGAAAAAAAAGATCTCCTTACACTCCGTTGGGATTCGAAACACAGAACTTCTGATTTCCGGTCAGGTGATTTTCCCATTGAGCTACTAGAGAGATCGAGAGAAGAAACTTTATTTCAGAAAATATACGCATTATTATACTAGATGGTATAAATCAAATTTTCAAATAAAGCTGTATTATCATTGGAGAATAGTAAACAACTTTTAACGTCCTTTTTAGACAAGATGGAGTTATAAATTAAAAATCATTTTCAATCTTTTTTCTGAAAAAAGATCTCCTCACACTCCGCTGGGATTTGAACCATAGAGCTTCTGATTTCCGGTCAAGTGCTTTTCCCATTAAGATACTAGAGAGATCGAGAGAAGGAACTTTATTTAAGAAAATATACGCATTATTATGCTAGATGGTACAAATCAAACATTTGAAGGAATGTGTACTATCATTAGAGAATAACAGAGAACTTTTAACGTTCTCTTTAGACCAGATGAAGTTATGAATTAAAAATCATGTTTAATTAATTTTTTTCTGAAAAAAAGATCTCCTTACACTCCGTTGGGATTCGAAACACAGAACTTTTGATTTCCGGTCAGGTGCTTTTCCCATCGAGCTACTAGAGAGATCGAGAGAAGAAACTTTATTTCAGAAAATATACGCATTATTATACTAGATGGTACAAATCAAATTTTCAAATGAAGCTGTATTATCATTAGAGAATCACAGAAAAGTTTTAAAGTCCTTTTAAGACAAGATGGAGTTATATTAAAAATCATTTTAAATTTTTTTCTGTAAAAAGATCTACTTACACTCCGCTGGGGTTCGAAACACAGAACTTCTGATTTCCGGTCAGGTGCTTTTCCCATTGAGCTACTAGAGAGATCGAGAGAAGAAACTTTATTTCAGAAAATATACGCATTATTATACTAGATGG
>JAABKJ010012650.1:0-10477 GCA_011634705.1 Andricus grossulariae
TGAGCTTTTAACCAAATAGTTTAATTTTCAACCTGCAAAGATAAATTATCAATCAAAACGTCGAATTTTCAACAAAAGACATGAATTTTCAAATAAAAAGTTGAATTTTTAACTAAAAAAGAAAATGAAAAAATATTGATATACAATTTTATACTAAAATTATACAAAAAATTAGTCATGCTCGCGACGAACAAATTCCCTGACTTTAAACAAAAATTCACTAACATTTACAGATTTTTCCACGTGAGTAGACATTCTGTATGATTATTTATAGTATTTGTTGATTTTAAATAGGCCCGCGCTTTTCGGCACATGCGCAGTTGAAAACGTCAGCACCCGCCAATAGCCATCTATCGAATATCAAAGAACTAAAAAGGAACCCTCAGAAAGGGTTCCTTTAGAATCTAAGTTCTAAAGGATGCCAACTTTTACTTGAGCCATTACTGAACCCCCAATTTTTTCTGTGATCAGGAATTTCAAGGATATCTTCTTCTCTATCTGATGGGATATCACATAACATGGTCATATTATTGAGAATGAAAGGTTTCTATTTCATGCAGAGTTTGATTCTTGAAAAAAGCCAAGATCGCCCAAAAATGCTCGATTCCTCAAAAAAAGAAGCTAAAGTTCCATTTAAATTGCGGCTTGAACATAAAGAAAAATACCCTAAAAAAAATAATAATACCCTAATTGTGAGAACAGTAATATTCTCGCTGAAGTAATACTTGACGTTGATTCGGTTACGGGAAATGAACAATTTAAGTTGAAATGAGAATTTCTACCATAAGACAGATTACCATGTCCAGAGAGGATGCTGCTGATGCTTCTAGATACAGTTTAAGAGTCGATTGCAATCTACAGATTTTACGTTTATTACTGCAATTAGTCTCAAAGACTGCCTAGATGAGTCTGTCGGTAAATCCGGTTCATTTGTTGAAAGTTTGAATAATTTCAGGCATTAATCAATATTTTCCCGACGAATCCTACTTTACAGGATGGTCAATCACAGTGAAAAAGAATACTTCAAAATTAGTCAAAAAAGACAAAAAATTCCCATCCCAACCCCTACTACCCCTCATTCCCCTCCCACTCTTTAATCTTCGCTTCCACTCCCTTCCCTAACTTCATCTACTTCCCCCAATTCTCACATCCCTCCATACTTCCCCTCACTTCCTCTAGCCTTCACTTCTCCTACCCCCTCACTTCTCCTACCTCCTCACTTCTCCTACCTCCTCACTTCTCCTACCTCCTCACTTCTCCTACCTCCTCACTTCTTCTACCTCTTCACTTCTCCTACCCCCTCACTTCTCCTCACTTGCCCTAGTTCCCTCACTTCTCCTACTTACCCTCCCCTAATTCCCCCTAACTTCACCTAATTTCCCTCCCTTCACTTCCCCCTACTTTCTCTACCAAATCTTCCCCCGGTTTTCCCTACTTCCTCTTGACTCGTGAGTTATGAGTTCTCACTTCTTCTTGGAGAAGTGATTAAGCAAAGTAGGTACGAGCCGACTGTAAAAAAGGGTTTCACAGACTATTAAGACATTAAGTCGTTCAAATACCACTCCATATCACTTCCCCCTCACCCCCTGACCGATCATGTCTTTTCCTACATTCAGTTCCCCTTCCCTTACTTCCTCTCAACTACATCTCATTCCCTTCCCACAACTTACTCGTTTCCCTTTCCACCACTTACTCATTTGCCTTCTCCTTACTGCCACTCTCTACCCCTTATCTCCCTCTCCATAGACTCTACTTCCCCTCCTACCTTAATTCTTACTACTCACTTTTCATCACTTCTTATACTTCCTCTCCCCTCATTTCCCTCATTACTCTTTCCCCTAACCCCCTCCGGGCAATTATCTACACCATCACTCTCTTCATTCCCCAAACACCTTCCCCACTACCCGTCACCTCTGCCCCCCCCCCAAGTGATCCACTCCTCACTTTCTTACTCACCCTTCCCCTCTATTTCTCCTCCCCACACTTCCCCTCTCGTGAAAAAAAAGAAAATTTTCTAAACATTATTGATAAAAAATATAATTTAAATAGTGAATGACTTTTCAGTATTGAAAGAAAGTAAAAAACGTTTTTTTAAGATTCCTGCGAAAATTTTTAATGTTTTTTTTTTCATTTTGAAAGATTTTTAAAATTACGAAATGAATGCGCAAATTTTCAGGCAATTTTTAAAAATATTTTTCTTAATTCATAATTTTCGTTGAAAATCCTTCTCTTTGATTCAAAATACAACTATTTCGTTGAGAAACGTCTGTTTTGGTAAAAAATTAATTTCCTTGGTAAAAAATGAAATTATTTGATTTAAAATTAACTTTTTTGTTGAAAATTCATATTTTTGGGTTAAAAAATTAAACTATTTTGTAGAGAATTCGTTCAAGTAAAAAATTAATCTTTTTTGGTCAAGAAAACAACTGGTTGAAAATTAATCTTTTTTGGTTAAACAAAAAAAACCGGTTGAATCTTAATCATTTTTTGGTTGAAAATTTATTTATTTTTTTGTTAAAAATTAATCTCTTTCGTTGGTAACTGTTTCGTTGAAAAACTTCCATTTTGGTAGAAAATTTATCTCCTTGGTAGAAAATTCAACTATTTGGTTCAAAATTAACTTTTTTGTTAAAAATTCATATTTTTGGGTTAAAAAATTAAACTATTTTGTAGAGAATTCGTTTATTTAAGTAAAAAATTAATCTTTATTGGTTAAAAAAACAACTGGTTGAAAATTAATCTTTTTTGATTGAAAATTCAACTAATTTGTTAAAAATTAATTTTTTGTGTTGAAAATTAATAATTTTTGTTAAAAATTCTTCTCTTTGATTGAAAATATAACTATTTCGTTGAGAAACGTCTCTTTTGGTAGAAAATTAATTTTATTTATAAAATGCAATTATTTGTTTTAAAATGAACTTTTTTGTTCAAAATTCATCTTTTTTGGTTAAAAAAAACAACTGGTTGAATATTAATAATTTGTTGGAAAATTAAACTATTTGGTTTAAAACTATTTTTTTTGTTTTGTTAAAAATTCATATTTTTGGGTTAAAAAATTTAATCATTTTGCAGAAAATTAGTTTATTTTCATAAAAAAAAAACTGGTAGAAAACCAATCATTTTTGGTTAGGGATTCATCTATTTTGTTGAAAAAATCGTATTTTTTGGACAAGTTCGACGATTTTTTGTTTAAAATTAAAACCTTTTTTTACTTAAAAACTTTAAATATTCATTAATTTTTCTTTAGGAACTCATCTTTTTTGGTTGAAAATTCAACTATTTGGTTGACATTTAACTTTTCTGAGGAAATTTCGATTTAACATAACTGAAATCTTCAAAATTCACTATAAATTTTCTCAAGACTCTTAGGAAAATTATATTTATATAATCTTAAAAAAAAAAACTTGAAAAATAAATAGTTTTTCGAAATTTTAATTTGAAAGAACTTTTCTAAAAGAAAAATTCAAAATCGGTCAAGAATTGACTTTTGCCTCGTTTTTTTATTCCGCCCCTCTTTGGGGCGCCCCCTATTAAATTCAAGTTGATCTTAATTTAAGAAAACAGATATTGACCTTCTTGAACTAAGGAAATCTTTTTCTGAATTTAAGGTGCAACATTTTCAATTATTCTTTTTTCTTTCCTTTTTTTTCTTAAAAGAAAGAACGTTTTTATTTGGGCCCACTCGAATGCTAATTAAAGTTTTTAGCGTTTATTCATTGCACTTTTATTAGCACTTGTTCTGCGGATGTTGAATGCGGAGGGAAGGTAGTCATGCGAAGAAATTTTGCGCAGGCTCCGACACCACTGGCCTTCCGTGCGCCATAGGAGCAAGTCACGTGAGTAGGGCCCCCCCGAAGTTCCAGTGGGACAGCGGAATATAGCATACATAGCCTGATTGAGAAACGCTGTTAAACGGCTGGCCGAGACAGGCCGGCTCAAGGCCACTCGGCGGTCCCACTCCCCCACCAACTGAGTCCCAGTCAAGGGCGTTCTCCCACCACCAGGGACTCACTAGAGTGAAGGTAGCGGGGAGAGTGGACCCCCTACTCTCTTCCGACCGCTTTCACTCTCCTTCGCCCCACCAATTCTCACCCTCCAGCAACTATGACTTTTCTTCGACTCCGTCCATTTCTCTTATCCTCTATTGACAATAGGAAGGACTTTACGTTATTCCGCATTCATTTTTCCTCATCATTTGCGTCCTTGAGTTGCCCGTCCTATAGTTGCCCGTCCTATAGTTGCTCGTCCTATAGTTGCTCGTCCTATAGTTGCTCGTCCTATAGTTGCCCGTCCTATAATTGCCCGACCTTGATTTGCACTTACCGATTGAATACGTCCTGAATTCGGTTGGTTTATGCTTGATGATCTTGGTTTCTCATTTCGAGCCAAGTGCATCGGTAGTAATCCTGACAAGAGTGCGTGAGGCAAACTTAGGTTGATACGACGCTGAATAAAGAGATTTCTCCCACTCTTTCTCGTTCTTTGTCCCTCTCTCACACCCTCTTTTCTCCTCCTCCTCCTCCTCCTCTTCCGCAGCCACTCTTTGCTCTCCCCGCTCTTCGTTTAGCTCCACGCAGACATTCCGAGGGCCTCCTCTCCTCTCCTCTCTTCAACCCAAGTTCGAAGACGAAACACAACACGCAGTGCACAGACTCTCCTCAACCAGAGATTGGTGGTTCTTTGTTTTCTGACGGGCGTACCAATTCTGAATGAGTCGCTGCTATAACCACTCTTACCACTCCTCTTGTCGCGGATAACATTTATACTCTGGCTTTCCGCAGACGAAAACTCAGCCGATTTCGGACTAAAATTAAACTCCTATCGTAAGGATTCCTAAGATTGTTATGACCCCCCCCCCCTCCTCCTCCTTCTTAAGTAATTTTTTATATTTTTTTACTCAAATTTGGAAGGGATTTTAAAGATTTAAAGTGTTTCAGCAGATTTAAAGTATTTTGAGGTATTTTAGAGGACTGAAAGGTATTTCAAAGAGTTTAAATTATTTAAAGGAATTGAATGAGATTTCAAGGGATATACTAGGATTTCAACTGATTTTCAAAGATTGCAAAATTTGAAGAAATTACCTAGTTCAATTTAAGAGAGAATTTTAATTTTTTAAAGGAATTTTAGAAGGTTTTAATAGCTTTTTAAAAAAAATGTAATGATTTTTATATAAATAAATGTATTCTATAGGAATTTCAAGGATTTCAAAGTATTTTGTTGAAAATTAGTTTTTTTTTTGTTAGTAGAAAATTAATCTTTTTTCTTGAAAATTAATATGTTTTGGTTGAGGATTAAACTTGTTTTTAAATTCATATTTTCCGGCTGTAAATTCAAGTGTTTTATATGAAATTCGTATTTTTGTCTTGAAATTCAACAATTTGGCAGAAAATTAAACAATTTGGTAGAAATTTATTTAATTTGGTTGAAAATTCATGTATTTTGTTGAAAATTGTTTTTTTTTTAGTTGAAAAGTAATCTTCTTAGTTGAAAATTCATCTTTTTGTTCAAAATTCATATTTTTGAATGAAACTTCAACTATTTTGGTTGAAAATTTATATTTTAAAATTGACCTTTTCTAGTTGAAAATTTAACTATTTGTTTGAAAATTCATGTATTTTGTTGAAAATTCTTTTTTTTTATATAGAAAATTAATCTTCTTTTTTGAAAATTAATCTGTTTTGGTTATTAAGGATTCAACATTTTTTTTTAAGTTTTTATTTTTGGGTTGAAAATTCAACCTTTTTATATGAAATTCGTATTTTTGACTTAAAATTCGGCAGTTTGGCAGACAATTAAACAATTTGGTTGAAAATTAACTTTTTTGTTGATATTCCATATTTTTCGTTGAAAATTAATTTATTTTGTTGAAAATTAGTTTTTTTGGTGGAAAATTAATCTTCTTGGTTTAAAATTCATCTTTTTGTTAAAAATTCATATTTTTAATAAAACTTAAACTATTTTGGCTGAGAATTGATATTTTTAATTGAAAATTGATTTTTTTCTGGTTGAAAAATTTTTATTTTCTAGAAAATTAATCTGCTTGGTTGACGATTCAATTGTTTGATTAAAAATTCATATTTTTGAATAAAACTTCAACTATTTTGGTTGAAAATGTATATTTTTAATTGAAAATTTAACTATTTGTTTAAAAATTGATGTATTTTGTTGAAAATTCGTTTTTTTTTAAATAGAAAATTAATCTTCATTTTTTGAAAATTAATCTGTTTTGGTTATTCAGGATTCAACCACTTTTTTTGAAAGGTTATATTTTTGGTTTGAAAATTCAACCCTTTTATATGAAATTTGGTAAAAAATTATACAATTTGGTGAAAAAGTAACTTTTTTGTTGACATTATATATTTTTGGTTGAAAATTCGTTTTTTTTTGCAGAAAATTAATCTTCTTGGTTGAAAATTCATCTTTTTGTTTAAAATTCATATTTTTTAGTAAAACTTCAACTATTTTAGTTGAGAATTGATATTTTTAATTAAAAATTGATTTTTTCTAGTTGAAAATTTTTTTTTCTAGAAACTTAATCTCTTGGTTGAAAATTAATCTGCTTGGTTGACGATTCAATTGTTTTATTAAAAATTCATATTTTCTGGTTGTAAATTCAACTGTTTTATATGAAATTCGTATTTTTGACTTCAAATTCAACAATTTGACAGAAAATTAAACAATTTGGTCGAAAATTATTTAATTTGCTTGAAAATGAACTTTTTTGTTGAAAATATATATTTTTGGTTGAAATTCATGTATTTTGTTGAAAATTCGTTTTTTTGGTAGAAAAGTAATCTTCTTGGTTGAAAATTCATATTTTTAATTGAAAATTGACCTTTTCTAGTTAAAAATTTAACTATTTGTTTCAAAATTCATGTATTTTGTTGAAAATTCGTTTTTTTTTTATAGGAAATTAATCTTCTTTTTTGAAAATTAATCTGTTTTGGTTACTGAGGATTCAACAATTTTTTTTTTAGTTTATATTTCTGAGTTGAAAATTACACCCCTTTATATGAAATTCGTATTTTTGGCTTAAAATTCGGCCGTTTGGCAGATAATTAAACAATTTGGTAAAAAATATATAATTTGGTTGAAAATTAAATTTTTCGTTGATATTCCATATTTTTTGTTGAAAATTAGTTTGTTTGGTAGAAAATTAATCTTCTTGGTTGAAAACTCATTTTTTTTCTTCAAAATTCATATTTTTTAATAAAACTTCAATTATTTTGGTTGAGAATTGATATTTTTAATTGAAAATTGATTTTTTCTAGTTGAAAAATTTTTATTTTCTAAAAAATTAATCTGCTTGTTTGACGATTCAATTGTTTTATTAAAAAATCGTATTTTTGGGTTGAAAATTCAAATGCTTTGTGGAAATTTCATTTTTTTTCGTAAAAAATTTAATAGTGCAATTGAGAATAAATGCCCCATGTAAAACAGAAGTTTATTTCAACAGAAAAAAAACTATTGAATATTTTTTGCTGGAATTTTGAAATTCTCCAATCTAATATTTTTGGAAATTTAAAAAATTAATATTTTCAGAAATTTGAAAATCCGGAGTTTAAAATCTCAGGAATAAACATTTTTGGTAGTTTTATTTTCTTTCATGAATTTTCATTTTTCGGGAAATTTCTCTTTCGGTAATTACTTTTTTGGTATTTTTTTTCTACATTTGGGAGTTTGAAATTCAGAAAAATTATGTCATCCCAAAATTATTATTTTTTAAACTGAAAATTGATCATTTTTAGTTAAAAATTCAACTGTTTTTTTGAAAATTCATTTATTTTGTCGAAATTTCGTCTTTTTTGTAGAAAATTAATTTCCTTGGTTCAAAATTCGTCTTTTTGGGTTGAAAATTCAAATTTTTTGTACAAAATTAAACTATTTTTTGGAAAATTAATCTTCTTGATTCAAAATTCATCCTTTTTGGTAGAAATGCAATTGTTAGGTTTGAAATTTAATCTGTTTTGGTTGAAAATTCAAGTATTTTGATGCAAATTTGTGTTTTTTTCGAAATTTTTTAACAATTCCAAATTCATGTCCCAAAAAAGTTCATCTACATTTTTGCCCAATTTTCCCAAATTCTCATAGAATTGATCTCGAAATAAAAAAAAAATTAAATTAAACTTTTCTAGTACTATTGCTTGCATTTTCAACATTTTGGATGTAAATTCTAAAGTTTGGTTGAAAATTCACCTTTTTGAAAATTTCACTTTTTCTTCAAAAAGTCATCTTTCTTGGTTGAAAATGAACTGTTTTCTTCGAAATTCAACTTATCGGGTTGAAAATTCAACTTTCTTCTGAAAAATTGATTTTTTTTTTTTAAATATCAACTATTACATTTTTCGTTGAAAATTCATCTTTTAAGTTTATATCGCCTTGGTTGAAAATTAAATTACTTTTTTAAAAGTTAACTTTTTTGGTTGGAGATTCATAAGTTTATTTGAAAAATGTTAATTTAAAAAATGTTAATTTGTTAAAAAATTAATTTTTAATCTGAAAATTGAACTACTTTTGTTGAAAATTCAAAAGATTGGCTGAAAATTAACTTTTTTGTTAAACAATCATATTCTCGGGCTGAAAATTCACCTGTTTTCTAAAAAAAGTTTTTAGAAACGAAAAAAATATAAACTAAAAATTATTTAGATAAATTTTGGACTAGTATCACATCCATTGTTTAAACTATTTAGTTGAAAATTATGTAATTTGTTGAAAATTCGCCTTTTTGATAGAATATCAAAATTCCTGGTAGAAAAATCCATGTTTTTTGTTGAAATGTAAATTTTTGTTGTTGAAAATTCGCATTTATAGTAGAAAAGTCATCTTTCTTGGTTGCAAATTTTTTTTTTTTTTTATTAAAATTTTCTTAGAACATTAATATTCTCTATGGAAAAATCCATCTTTTTGGTTGAAAATGTATCTGTTTGTCGCGATTGAACTATTTGGTAGAAAAATAATATATTTTAATGAAAATTCGTCTTCTGAAATAGAAAATAATCTTGTTTGCTGAAAATTAATCTTGATTGTTGAAAATTAATCTTGTTTGTTGAAAATTAATTTTTCTTAGTTGAGAATTCAACTTTTTGGGTAAAAATTCGTTTTTTTTCGTTTAATTCAACTGGTTGAAAATTCGTCTTCTGATAGAAATTATTTTTTAATGAAAAATTCAACTGTTTTGTTCAGAAATCCATTTTTTTCGTGTAATTCAACTGGTTGAAAATTCGTCTTTTAATAGAAAAGTCATCTTAAAACTCTCTTTCAAAAAAATCGTCTTTTTGACTTGAAAATTTAACTGTTTTTTTTTTTTTTTGGAAGATTCGATCACTTGGTTAAAAATATATATCTTTTTAGATTGAAAATTCAACTATTTTTTAAAAAATTCATTTTTTTCGTTTTATTCATTCTGCTTGAAAATTCATCTCTCTGGTAGAAAATCTTGAAATCTTAGAAATTTAAAATGTTTCATATTGAATGCAATATTATATTTAAAATAATTTTAATTTAAAATATTTTATTCCCATATTATTATTAAAAATCACCGTATTTCCCCTCTTTTGAGAGAATTTTGGGTTACCGGAAATTGGTCGTGTCAAAAATTAAAAAAAAAGTGTCAAAATAGTGGCATACAATTTTTCGAGTATTAAAAATGAAGTTCAATATTTATTTAAAATGTTTTTTTTACTATAAATTATCAAAATTGAATGACTTGGTTGAAAATTCAACAATTTTGTTGAAGTCATACTTCTTGGTTGAAAATTCAACAGTTTGATTAAAATTTTATTACTTTCTTGAATACATTTTTTTAAATTGAAAATTCAAAAATTTTATTGAAAATTAAACTATTTTGTTGAACATTCATCTTTTTGGTTTAATAATGCATCTCTTTTTATAGAAATTTAACCTTTTTTGGTAAAAAATGCAATTGTCCGGTTAAAAATTGATCTGTTTCGGATGAAAATTAACTTTTCTGTTGAAAATTCACATTTTCGGGTTAAAAATTAAACTGCTTTGTAAAAAATTTTTATTTTCGGCTGGAAAATTAAAGAATTTGGTAGAAAATTGTAACTATTTGATTGAAAATTGATGTATTTTTTTGAAAATTCATATTTTTTTGGAAGAAAATCAATTTTTTGGTTAAAAATCTCATTTTTTAGTTGAAAATAATCTGTTTGAGATGAGGATTCAAGTATTTTCTTAAAAATTTGTCTTTGTTGGTTAAATCCAATTTTTTTTAATTTTAAATTGAAATCTGTTTTTTTTTTAAATATCAACTATTACATTTTTTGTTGAAAATTTATCTTTCTAGATTAAAAATTCAACTCCTTTTTTGAAAGTTGAACGACTTTCCTAAAAATTCTTTTTTTTTTTTGGTTGAAGATTTATAATTTTATTTAAAAAACTTTGTTTTTTTTTTGGTTGAAAATAATTTTTTTAAACTGAAAATTTAACTATTTTATTGAAAATTCGTCTTTTTTGG
>JAABKJ010012651.1:0-10476 GCA_011634705.1 Andricus grossulariae
CTCTCCCCGATTTGCTCCCCGAAGATGTGAATCTCTGGAATCTGAACTGTGTAGTTTACGAGAAGGCGGTGTCCCTGAGTGAATTTTCCACAACAAGAAGTGCCAAATTTTCTAGAACTACGATTTTCGGACAGCAGAAATTGCGACGAAATCAAACCAAAGAGCCCATGACAAAGCCACCGGACGCGTCCTCAGGTTGCGGATAAAGGGTTCCTGTACCAAGGTCACCTGGATGAGGTATCTTAAATGTTGACTCTACGATAGTGGGCCACCTGCAAGAGTATGCAGCCTTATCCTTGCATGTGGGGCTCTGAAAAGATGGACAAACCCATTCCCTAGCTGCTCGTAGGTACAACAATGACACCACAAAACCACCAGAAAGTTGTAGATGCGGTTCAAAACGATCGAACACGCAGAGCACCCGAAAAAAGGTTGGCAAAAAGTGCCGATCGCCCTAGAGTTCAGGGAGCTGAAAATAACTTAGATGGAAACACGACGACGAACGGGCGAAACGCTCATATTAAGTGGACAAATCGACTCAAGGATGACTTGATGAACAACTACGATGCCAGTAGTATCCCTGTTGATGAAGGCTATATGACGCGTTTCCACACTCCGTGGTGCCAGAAACACCCAGAGCTTCACCACGTCCTGCATCAGTCTTTGTGAAAGCAAGCTGTCTACCTCTCGAAAAATGGATATGTACGCAGAGCGCTTCACCAACCACTGTATAAACAAGTCGCAGACGAAGATGAGGCAGCGACAATCAGACCATCCGCGGAAAGCAGGCATCTTCTGAGAGATGATAGCAATTGTAGGTACAAGAAGGAATATTCAGAGAAATATTCCTTCCTTCGAGAGAATATCTCGGAGTAGTTCGATGAAACAAAAGGCCAAAACATGCCATCTACACCATCACACACTGCACAAGTCAAAGATGCTGACATTCAAGCAGCACATTGTAGACAAAATACTGGTGCTATCTGAAACAATCAGAAAAACACAGATAAGGGAGGGATGGGTCAGGAAGAATCTAGTTTCTCGCTGAATCATCGCGCCTCTTCAGCGATCTCCCTGTTTCTCTCAAAAATCCACCCAAATCTGTGTAAATAGAGTTGTACGAAAAACAAGGTTCGAAAAAAGGTGTAGCAGGGTTCGAGAGAACCTGCTGATTTATAGGTGGGTTTGCAGAGACACAGTAGCCCATTAGCTCGCCCTGTTGATAGTCTGAATTGACTACCGGAAAGCTTTCGAATCAACCTCTCATTCAGGACATAAAATTCAGGAAATAAAATCAGTGAAAGTGTCTCCCCGAAGCAGATACAAGCGTCTTCATCGAAAAAATTTTCTTTTCCAATCTGTCGGTATTGAATAAGGTATCTGCGACGAACATGCTTGCCGTTCCAGTTCTACTCTACTCGTTTGGGGTAGTTTCATGGGCGAACCGCGAGCTTTCGGTCTTCGATATTGCTACGCGTAAGATCATGCATATGCAAAAGAACTTATATCCTTGCAAATAAAAGAGATCCTCTCCTGCAAATGGCCACGAAGCACGAGATGATTGGCAAAGGAGCGTTGCTTTACAAAATCGCGGAGCAGGTGTCCCAGACCCTTAACCTGAATTTTAACATCGGAAGTGAGGAAAGTGCATTACTTCATGTAGATGCCTCACTTCTGAAAGCGCAAGTAAAGAAAGGAAAGGCTGAAAATGTCGCCAACAGCTCCTCGACAAGGAAATGCACGGAAACTTTCACAGAAATGTAGAAGATCAGCCCTCGACGAAGGAGCTAACTTTTGATTTGCCCAGATCGTCAGGACCTAAATAATGTACAGAGAGTTATATTTTAAGATGCTAGGACGGGGTCATTTGCGACATTTGCGTGACCGCATTTCACGTCAAGACGTTCCCAGTGATAGATGCAGAGCATATTATGCACACACTGAGTACATAGAACTTATCCCACTCACGCGGAAACGAGGTGTCTCTACGAAAATAGTGCGGCTTTAAGAGTATTTTACTACCATCTTTGTCGCTTTTACGGCTTGGTCCGCGACTCTACCAATTTTTCTGGAACTACGATTTTCAGACAGCAGTCTGCATCGCAAACTCGAGACCTGACATCGTTCTCCAGAACTTCGAGAAACGTAAGATAATCTTGATCGAATTCTCAGCTCCGGCCGACTACGATATCACTGCTAAGGAGAAGGAATAGGAGGAAAGGCATCAAGAATTTAAAACGGGCCTGCGGCGGCTGTAACCAAAATATTAATTAATATTAATTAATAATAAATAACATATTATCTAATATTAATAACCAAAATAATTGTCCTTGTGATCGGTGTTGCCGGGGGTGCGAGAAAATCATTAGTTCGTAACCTCAAAACGACACCCGCATGCCAAAAACATGTGAAAGCACTTGCGATATGCATGCAGAAGGCTGTCATCCTTGGGTCTCTCATTTCCTCAAGAAACACGAGACCACCGAGAAACCGGAAGCCCACCGGCCTACCGTTGTAATTTCGTCGCACGCAGAGGTCACCTATCTCACGGTCGTAAGATGTGGCCATAGGTGTGCTTTACCTTGGCTCTACTGGAAGCCAGGGTCATTTTCATAGATGGTACTTACTAAGCGGGGCGATGAAACAGTGCAGAGAGGGGTTCTCATGAGCATAAAAATTCATGGACGATCACACAATCATAATTTGTGTATTAGTACACGTACTCTGTGAAAGCCAACTTAAGGGAAGGGATTGATTCTTTGAACTTCATCCGTAGAGCATTTTCAACCTCTTCCTCTTTCATGCGATAATTCATCATCAAAAGTCACCTCCGTCGACGATACCAACCCCCCAACCATGCTTATCAAATAAAGAATATGGGGTAAAATTTCCCAAGTGTTCCGGCCTAAAATTTTGTTGTCGCCTATCTTAGTAAAACTCCGCCAGATTGTAGTGCTAGTAGACCTCTTTAAATTCTGTGAAGGGGGCGCACCTAGTACAACGGGTTGTCAAGATACAGTGGCCCGAATTTTCGACGATTCAGCCCGACTGCTAACCTTCAATTGTACATAACCCCTGATACAGTTATCCAATTTTACTTTTTTATAAGGGTTTTGAAAAGGTATTTTAGCAAGGTTTACAATAAAGTAATCACTGTACGATAGAAAAATTATTTCACCTTGATTTTTCATTTAAAAAAACATTTTTGAGATTTTCTCCCAATGCGGACTTTTTTATATTTTTTTAATTAGTCTAGGAAAAAGCTTGATTTTTTCTCTTGAAAAACATTCTGAAACGAAAATGGGATGGCAAGTATTGGTTAAATTATAGAGGGTCATAATTGCAAGGGTGGCCCCACGCTAACTAGCCACGGCGCTACTAGGCGTGCTGTAGTGAATCAGTAATTCTAATAATTGATAAAAATGATATTTCTGTAACGTGTAACGAATATATTATTTTGTTCTTACTTTATATTATACATATTACGTTTATATTATAAACGATTTTGATGGATGGTTCTGCTCATCTGTTACATGTGGAAATGGTTTCTGTTAAGTCCTCTTGCTTCCCACGTTTTGGTGAGTTTTCTTGGTGTTAATCTATTTGCCTTTAACAATTTGGGTTGCACATTTCGGGGTGCTTTTTTTACGTGGGTCCCCTTGCCTCTCACGTTTTGGGGTGCTTTTTGATGTCAGTCACCTTACCTCTCACAGTGTTACTTGAAAAATTATTTTTTTATTCAATTTAACGTTCACTTTGCTCTTCTCTTCGCAATCTATAGTCTGAGATGAAATCTATTGGTTTTCTGGCCGCGAGATATCTAAATTGTTCCGAAACTATCAAAAAGTCGGAATAAAACGGAATTATTGTTACGCGTAAGCAGAAACATAATTTTTATCAATTATTAGAACTAATGAGTCACTACAGCACCCCTAGTAACGCCGTAAATAGTTGGCGAGGGACACCTGCGCTCTTATGACCTTCTACAATTCAGCCAATACTTTCCATTTCATTTTCATTTTGGGATATTTTTCAAGAGAAAAACTCAAGCTTTTCTTCTAGACTCATTAAAAAAATATTAGAAATGCCGCATTGGGAGAAAATCGCAAAAATTTGTTTCAAAATGAAATATCAAGGTGAAGTAATTTTTTTTTCATTTAACGATTATTTTTATTGTATACCTTGTTAAAATACCTTTTCAAACTCCTCATAAAAAAGTGAAATTGGATAACTGTATCAGGAGTTATGTACAATTGGCAACCCGTTGTACTAAGTGCGCCCCCTTCACAGAAAAGAAAGAGGTCCACTAGCACTACAATCTGGCTGAGTTTGAATAAGATAGGCGACAACAAAATTTTAGGCGGGGAAACTTGACAAATTTTACCCCATATATAATTGGTACACCGAAACAAGTGTACGTTTAGTTTGGCTTTATGAGATATTACGATTTTATTAAATAATCCCGCCAAGATTTTCGGAGGAAATCATATTTAGTAGAGGGAACTTTGATAACTGGAGCTCTGGCGACAACAGACTGACTTGAGCTCACATTAGCCAGTCCTTCATAGCTTATCCTCGTTTTCACTCTAACGTATGCCATTACAACTCTATCTTTGTTTACACATTTGATATCTAATTAATATTATATTTATACTCTACAATTCCTCCCCTTGTGAAAAAAATGAAACCCTCAATTTTATTTTATTGTTATCTCAAATGATCTATTTACAACTTATATTATTAATGGATATTTATATAAATATTTAATCGTAGTTTCGTAGAGTAATAATTCATATCTATTTTTCTTTATTTTTTATTCGAGCTGATCTTCTAACTTCCATGGTTATCGCCGTTTTGGTTTTTCCTCATTTATTTCCTTTTCATAAATTTTCGCTGTTTCCCTAATTTTATTTACATGTACTTTCCAAACTAAATGCACCCTATTTACCCCAAAAGTACGTGGGCTCAATTTTCTTATAATTTTGTCTTCAACCCATTAATCTTTTCCTTTGCTATATTCTCTAACAATCACTTCTTCTGCTTCAACAGAATCCACCTTTCTATAAACAGTTGAATTTTTTATTTCAGATGCTTATTTCTCTTCGACTACAGATCTGGTTTTTTTAGGATGCAATACATTAAATTTTACAAAACTTTCAAAATTCTTGGACAATTTAATACGAACTGATTCACTTTTTTAGATCTTTTTTAGATAGATTCAGGCGTTCAATATCTCGGGAGTAAGTTTTTATAACTTATTTAACCTAAAGATTACATTTTTTATCGCCATCCGCAGCCGAGTCATTTCCGTATTGTGGTCGGTATGAATTTAAAATTGTCAGCTGATACATGTATTTCCTCGAAAATTAGTAACTGTTTCTGATCAAACTTTTTGGGCTTAAGTCAGCAACATGTTATCTCGGAAGGAGACTTCTGTCTCAAATTTCTTCTCAAATTTCAAAAATTTGAAAATCTTTTCTTTTAAGATTAGCATTTTTCGTGAACTCCTCTAACACAACTTTTTCGGACGGGCGTTGCAGAAAATAGCGTCTGATACACGTGCGCATATTTGCGCAATTGTATCACAAATTGTTAACTATAAACTACCAGGTTCGCATTCCCAGTTAAAATTTTGTACTCACGATGACCGTCGACGAACAGTCGGAACGTACTCGTATACCAATTATGCACTGAGAGTCTCTCGGACATATATTAAAATTAAATTTTGGCCATTGATCTACAGACTTTTACTTTACATCTTCAAGTATATATATTCACCCTGTTGATCACCATAACATCTTTTATACCTGGTTAACTTATTTGAATCGCACATCTGTCTAGTCAACTGCCCTGACACGAGTATACTAATAACCAAATTTCGGTGAGTACATACTCAATACTGTGTGCTCCTGTACTCAAGGTACGTTTATATATTTTTTAATTCTTCATAAAAAATAAAGTCAAAAATAGACATAAAATTCATTCTAAAGTTAATAATTATTGAGTAATTAACAATTAAAGATTAATCAATTAGATGCACGCGTTTGTGAATGTCGATGGTGCAACTTCACACGGTAACTGAGCGACGACAGATATTAAATCTTAGAAAATATATTTTCCTTTACAATACACGTTGAATTATTTTAACTTTCTCTGAGTATTTTTAATTCTGTAGAATTCCAACGAATTTTTAGAATTCGAAGGAATTCTCAGAATTCAAAGAAATTCTTAGAATTCAAACGAATGATTAAAATTCAAACGCATTCGTAGAATTCCAACAAATTCTTAGAATTTAAACGAATTCTTAGAATTCAAACGAATTGTTAGAATTCAAACGAATTTTAGAGATCAAACGAATTCTTAGAATTCACATATACACCTTTGAATTCTTTCAAGTTTTTTTCAATTCTCTTGAAATTTTTGGAACACACAATGAATCATTTTGAATTCCTTCAAGTCTTTTATATTCTCTGAATTCTCCGAATTCTTATAAATTTTCTGAATTCTTTGAATGGTCTGAATTCTCTTAAATTTTCTGAGCACTTTTGAATTTTCAAAAATCTTTTGAATTCTCGGAAATCTTTTGAATTCTCTGAATGCTTTTGTATTCTTTTAATTCTTTTCAAATTCTCTGCATTATTTGAAATTCTGTACATTCTTTTGAGTCCTCTGAATCCTCTGAATCCTCTGAATTCTGCTCAATTCTCTAAATTCTTCATAAATTTCTAAATTCTTCTAAATTCCCTGCACTATTTTGAATTCTCTAAATTCTTTGAATTCTTCTGAATTCTCTGTATTCCTCTAAATTCTCTGAATTCTTTTGAATTGTCTGAATTATTTCAGATTTGTCAAATTCTTTTAAATTCGCGGAAATCTTTTGAATTCTCTGAATTCTTATGTATTGTCTAACATAATTCTTTTGAAATTATCTACATTATTTTGAATTATGTAAATTCATTTGAACTGTTTGAGTTCTTTTGAATTCTCTAAGTTCTTCACAAATAATTAAATTATCTTCTTTCCTTTGAGTTTATTATTTTTATTACAATTCAATTGTAATCAGCCAATTGATCGTACCTCACTGGTACACGCATGTACGAAAAAATTTCAACTTACTTCTTCCTGGAATGCAGTTTTAACTATGCACACACCTCCAAAGAATATTTTTTTAACAACATCCTTACTGATATGTTTTGTTTTACTTCAAATAGTTTTCACTAATTAGAGAACCTAATTAAAACGGTCGCCAAACGTAGCCGACCAAGATGAAAATTCTACCAAACAAAAATGTTGAAACCCTCATTTTAATCCCGTGATCGAGTTTAGTACTTTATTTTTCGTGATAATAACAAGTTCCGTAATGTTTAAAGACTTAGCCATTTTTTTAAAGCACTTGAGCGTTGAACATCATAATTAGACTTCCTTCGTTGCCTTCTTTGATCGAAAAAATACCCAACAAATCTTTAAAGCATCTAGTCCAATCATGCCATCGGAAGTAGTAATGCATTATTTGCAGAAAGTGCAAAGTTTCATTAATTTGCAGCCTTGCTGTCAAATCTACTTTGGACCTTTTTGAATAATAAATAAGAGTTTGTCGTCAAATGAAAACCTTATCTGTTTATATTCATTATCGAAAAACGACACAAACAAATTTTCAAACATAAATTTCAATCATGCAAGAGGAAGTGATATATTATCATTTACACGAAGCTAGGAGACGTTTCAATAATTGAAAACTTTACTGATTTTTGTCCTCTTTTTAACAATAGATAACAGTTTGACGTAAAGGTAGAAACTTCTTTTCGGTTATCTTCCCTAATTCGAAAAGAACCTAAGTAAGTTTAAAAATATCAATTCCAACTATGCCACAAGAAGCAATGAATTATTTCTGAATATCATAAGAAGTGTAAATAATGCCCAGCTTCAGTGGTATTTGGAATATTTGTAAAAATAGGTAAGAGATTGTCGTCAAAATAAGACCTTGTCTTTTGTCTTTGCTAATCGAGTATCTACGGAAAAACTTTTAAACCCTTAATTTCAATCATGCGAATGAAAATAATGCTTTTTTTCCTGAAAATAATGGAAAGTTTTAATAATTTCAAACTTTACTGATATTTGGCCTCTTTTTTAAACGTGATAAGAGTTTGCCGTCAAGATCCTGCAAATTGGAAATTACACAACCACAACTCTTTTACGCACATAACTTCAACTCTGTTGCGCACAAACTCTTGTCAGTGACACATGCACTGTTTTCCATCTAAAGCGTGCTTCTGATTGGTTAATCTTTGATTGTTATTTACTCATCAACTATTAACTTTACAACAAATTTTTCATACTTTTTTATAATTTTTTACTCTCGACTTTGGTTTTCTGTTGTCTCTGATCCTTGTAAGCAAAATCTAGGTACTTAGAGATTAATTGGTATATGTTAAGTCATTCAAGACATAACACTTCATAATATTTGCGCCACCCCTGCATATTAACCGATTAGGCCCGCCTGCTTTAAATTGATTTTAAAAATGATTTAAACAACATTGACATAAACAGGCAAAAGAATTCATTTTGTGATTTGTCATTTACATGTCGAACTCTGAGTTTCTATAGTCAGTAGCCGTGTGAGTCCACCCTTGCCTGGATGAACCTCAAAGATCCGCTCTAAAGGCCATTTTGAAGTAAGATATCGCTGGTCTATTATCAAAGCCGAAGCACCCTTCTGCACCGTGGGAGTACATTAATTTCATTTGTAAATCTTCTGATAACGTTGAAGACATTGTTTGGACAACCTTGTCTAAGAGCTGTCTAACATATGCCGCAGAAGCTTCTAGAGTGAGAGTCGCGTTACCTGAAAACGGCTTTAACCTGTGAAAGAAATGTACTCATCTCCTTGTACGTGAGAAGATGATCTCAAATAACACGTTTGAGACGGAATTTGGCTCATTTAACTCCAGCCTCCCACTTCCCACCAAAATGGGGGGCTGCCGGTGGGTTAAACAGCTATGGCGCTCCGTCTGTTGCCAATAGAAAAGACAGTTTTCGAAGCTCTGTTGATGATGATGAAAACAAAGCTTGAAGTTGCGGAAAGGCGTTACCCAATTAGCAGGCAATTGTCCGTTCAAATTATGGGCTCGCTTTTTACGAAACCTAGCGCATCTAACGTATTTCCACATGTAGGCACTAACTGGACCCCGCCCACAAAGAATCCAGACGTCTCTTCGTATATATGCCAAAGTATCCTGAGTTCCTCAATATAAAGTTCAGTAATGAGCATCAGATATAATAAACTCAGTCCAAGAAGATTCTTTCGGCAAAATAAATGGATGTTTCGAATTAAGTGGAAGTAAAAATGCTCTAAGCCAATAATCTTGTAATTTTTAAGTTGAATGGATTAAGTTCTATATTTAAACTTAAGGCTCTGTTTTCGACAAAACCGGTGATTACTATTTCAGGCAACTGTCGAGATCTATGTATTCCTCGCCGTGAACTGGACTGACAAACTCTATTTAGCAAATCGTCGGTCAGGGATGAAACGAGATTTCAGTAAATACATTGGGAGCTCTTAATAAATGTTTGAGTGAGTTGAAAAGAAAAAATTCAGTCTTCAAACACTCGCTAGGATGTGAGTGTGAAAAGTACATCCTATAAGAATTTACTTTTTAACCGCCAAAAATGTTAAAAATTGAACGATTTTGTCCTTTGCTAGTTTTACACTTTTGTTTCCTCTTTGTTTTCTTGTTTTTCCTTTTTACTACTGTTGAATCTCTTTTTAGATTTCGTATTTTCCACCCCTTTCTTCTTCTTCTTTTTCGATTTACGCGTTATGACAAGTCTTTTAATTATTCTCTATTTAATCCCTTTTCTAAGCTGCGTGACAGTTTCCATACGACGAACTCCGGGGAACTAAGATCTAAAGTTTTTTACGCCAAATCTATAACCCAATTATAATATTGTCAATTTTATCCAAAGCTTTTATTTGAAAATTTTAACTATATTCCTTGAAACTCGTGTTGAATTCCTGTTTGACTGGTACTCTGTTATGGACATCATTTAATACGTCAACACCTGTTCGGAGTGTCTCCTTACCAACTATACGCGCACCTCGCCTAGAGGTGCGCGATCTCTCTGATAAGACAATCCGTCATAAACTTTTGATATCCCGCCTTCACCGACTTGTGTTGTGTAGTAATCTACGCAATAACTCATTATCATTTGTTGATTTGATGTTACTTTTCTTCTTATTCTTCTTCTTTTATGAGCAATTGTTTCAAATCATGTTAATTTTTGGAAAGTAAAAATTTCCAGAATTAGAAGTGAATTCGAAGTGTGTTTTCAACAGAAAAAAAAACATTGATCTCTTGAAGCATCAGATTTTCCTTAATCGAAGATTTTTAAACAATGATAGAAAACATGAGAACAAACTTTCTATTTTGATTGATCAACAAACTAATGTTCAAGAGCAAAATTTAAATTTACACAAGA
>JAABKJ010012652.1:0-10476 GCA_011634705.1 Andricus grossulariae
GAACGTTGGGTCAATATGCACCCGGAATATGCTCATAAAACGCCTCAGTATTTAAGAGATCAGGTATCCTTTTTGCGAAAAAATGGATATGAAGCTCTTTATCAGCGAGAAGAAGAGCAACATCCTCCAGCGAACATAGCATCCGTTCCAGCAAGATCACCTTTGCAGATAGCCGATAATGCCAACATGAGAAGTGGGAGATGTATCCATGAAAAAGTCTTTCTCAGGGTGGACATATTAGCTGAAGCTAATACTGCACTCCCCGATTTTCTTCCCGAATACGTTAATCTCTGGAATCTGAACTGCGTAGTTTACAAGAAGTCGGTCTCCCTGCTTAGTAGGGTTGGTTGAAAAAACAAAAAATTGGAATTTCAATTTCGTACCAACGGGAAAAGTTGTATTTTCATATCACAATTTCCTGAAAAAAAAAACTGGTTTAAATTGAATAATGTTAAGGCCTGCCCCACGCGTAAAATGTAAAAAAAAAATGTTTTTCTCATTTTTCTCTAAAATTATTGATTTCATTGAAAAATGTTTCAAACAAAGTTTCTAGATCTCGGCGAAATACATCTTTTTTATTTTACTCATTTTTTCGTACGACCAGTCGTTTCCAAGAAAAATCCAAATAACTATTTAAAAAAGTGAAAAATGCAATATTTGGCTAATTTCTGTTATCCCAAACAGGTAAATTCTTACTTACGCTCAGACCAGGTGATAAACTGCAACTCTCTGTTTGATCCAGTGATATAAAATTCAAATGGTTATACGTAAAGTCCTATCTCAGCCCATCCCAATCAGTCGTAATTTCATATTTGATCAAAGACACAGAAAAAATAGGCCAAAATATAATGCAGGTAGAAACACAAATGAAAATCAAATGTGGTCGCGAGGGTAACGCTGTAAACAACAATTCTTAACAGTTTGAAGCTTGAAAAGAAAACCTAGTTTTTTCTGTTTACTTACAGAAAGTGTAGTTTTATAAATATTAAATATAGTGGTATGACTTTTATCATGTCCAAGAGAAATGGAACAACGGTTACTACTCGTGCAGTAAACACCTTTCCCGTTTTTGAAACCGCAAAAGAATGCAGTGTTAATTGCTTGTCAACTTATGCAGATTTTATGCAACAATTTCTTTATATTCTGCGTTTTGAAAAAGGAGGTTCAAATGCCAGTGTGTCAGCGATTAGTGCCATTGTTGCAAACAAAGTAAAAGATATTTGGAACAAAACAGACATTCCATCTTTATGTCAAAAACTTGTGACAAAGATTATCACTAATTATAAAAACGAATACAGATCTCTGTTGAAACCCCATAAGAAGAGAAAAGACAAGAAAAATTATGTTATCTACAATCAGAGATTTCAGCAGTTTGAAATGGATTTTCAACGCTTTTTTTATATCTGCACGTGTCACTGTCCCGACTTCAAGAATTGTAAGTGGGATATATCGAAAAGAGTGCCTTCTAATGGACACGTATTTTTACTTGATCAAAGAAATGAAAGAAAATACTTCATCCGTGGTTGCGATTTATCGGAAACGAAAAGAGTGAAAGAAAGGGAAGACAGGAAGTCGAAAGAAGTAGCTCGCCTTGTGAAGGCCCGAGCGGCTTTGCAAATATCAAAAGTAAGTGATCAAAATCACAGTGAATAGGAAAATGATACTGAACTAGACAAGATTGTGAGTACAGATACAAATAATGACAAGGATGATTTCATACCCCCGAAACGATTAACATTAGCAGAAGAGCCTCACTTGCAGCAGCAACACGATCTAAAATCTGAGGCCAGAGTAGCAGATAGATTCGGAGTCTCCGATCGAGCTGCAGCTGCTCTAGCAACTGCAGCTCTTGAGTCTTATGGGATGCTTGATAAAAATCACACTTCAGAAGTTACAGATAAGTCAAAAATCCGGAGAGCAAGGAAGAAGAAAAGGACACAAGAAATATGTCAAAGTTACGGTAGTGAAATTCGAGGCCTTTATTCTGATGCAAGGATGTAACGCTCGTTCAAAAAAAAAAAAGTGGACAACACTTGACATCGACAAAGGATCAAAGAAGAGCATATTTCTCTCATAAAGCAACTAGGTGACGAATGCCTTCATCATTTTACATAATCTCCTGGTCACACATCGAGCATTCGCGAAGGTATATGTGAATTTTTCGAGCAGAAACAAGCAAAGATTAAAAACCTTGCAATTGTTAGTTGTGACGGAACGCCAGCTAACACAGGAAGCGAAAGTGCAGTTACCAGACTTTTAGAGGTCACCTTAAAGAAATCCCTGCAATGGTCAGTTTGCTTGTTACACTGCAATGAGTTACCTTCGCGTCACCTAATATATGCAATTGACGGTAAGACTAGTGGACCGAACACGCTATTGGGTCCAATAGGTAGGGCATCAGAAAATTGCGAACAGTTGCCAATTATCAACTTCAAAATAATTAAAGCAGAATTACCAAAACTTTCAGCGGAGGTTCTTAAAGATGTTAGTACAGATAAAAAATATCTGTATCGAATATGCCATGAAATTGCTTCTGGATACTGTCCATCTGATCTCGCAGCTCTTAATCCTGGCACAGTGAATCATGCAAGTTGGTTAACAAGTGGTAATCGTGATCTACGACTGAACGTTTCCACATAATATCCATCAGGAAACCTGGTATTATTGGTGACTTTCATTCTTAGGGTTTACGTACCGTTCTGGTTTCTAATCAAAAGTAAACCGACAAAACAGTTTGCTGTAAAACACGTTTAGTAAATGATCGGCCGTTCAAAATACCTTCTGGATCACTCAAGGATGCTGGTATACGAAGTCATCGAACGAAATAGTTTCTGTGAACACCCTGAAACGATTTTACTGGCTATGATTTGTCATGATATGCTATACGTGAGAAAAAAGGGATTGCAAATTATACTGAAAGCAAGAGACGACGAGAAAAAGAAACAACTCTTAATTCAAGAACCAAACTAACAGCAGGATAAGAAGAAAGTATATAGAAAAAGAGGAAGACCCCGAAAAGAAAAGATCAGTCAACTTCCGTTTCGAACTTTTCAAAAACCAAAATTAAACTTTAACGAAACAGAATATTACGACATGATAGATTGGGAGAAAGAAAACTTTAACACATTCACAGCTCCATCATTTCTTGCTCATATTTCTGATGATGATCTTAGATCTTTCGTTAATGATCGAATGCATCCCCTTGTGAATGAAGCTCTCCGCTTCCCATGCCACACTCAAAGTGTAGAACGGTGCGTCAAAGCAGTAAGTGGATAAAAAAAATCGAGATGGGTTCATAAGGATACGGTAACGATCAAGACAGGAAATGCCGAAGATCAAGTACTTCTTTTCGAGCTGAACAGACTGTACCAAGGCTACAAAGTCCACCTTGTAGTTCTCATAACTGGCTGTCTTGGAGGTATGAAAGCTTCATTTCTCAGCCAACTCAACAAAATCCCGACTTGCCAGCGTCAGGCTCAGTCCATCGCGAGCTGGATGCAAAAGGCTGTTCTTCAGGGATCACTTCATCTGATCGGTCAACACTGTTCCTCATAACATTCTAAAAAGATTGGCAGATCTAAAAAAGTATCCAGGGGTGGAACCTTCATCTCGCACTGTCCCGTCTGCCTCGTAAGGTCATCTGCGGCTAGAGACCGGACTCCAAAGAACAGTGTTGTACGAAGTCTGTTGCGTAAATTTCCCGCTCTTGGTTACCTTCCAGGACAGAACAAAAAAGCAGTGGATGGCGTACACGTTCCGGTTACGTCGGGATTGGTTGCTTTAAGGAACCATGATCTTAGCTTCCGAAACCTACTTCTCATAATAACAAAAAATTATAATTAATGGCTGATGATGAAAAACCGGGTTCACCCGAGAAAAAGTTGATAAAAAAATAACAAAAGGATATTTTCGTCTTCCATATGTAGAACTAATTTGTCAAAAAACCTAATTATTGAATAATAACGGTCAACAGATATCGAAATTGAATAAAATAATTACCCGTTATCCTATTCCACACAATGGAAACTATATTATTTTTAGGACCCCATCGTATTGATAATTTATTAGGAAAAGATTTTGCATTTTTAAATTTATTTAATTTCATTTTGAAAATAATAAATTTGGTACGGATTCGATAAAAAAGAAATGTGATAAAAAATTATAATATTATTAATTTTTAACATTAACTGACGAATATACTGTTCATAAATTAATCAATAATTTTATTATTACTAATTTTCTAGAATCCTAAAGAATTTTCAAATCCAACTTTTCAGGCATCAGTTCAACATTGATGTATCTCTGAAGCATATATTTGTTTTTTCCAAATTCAAAATTCGATTTTTGAGAACGTTTTTTCACTCTATTATGCTATTATGCAGGTCAACCGTTCAATTTTATTCATTGTCGATTGTCCAGGCGCAAACGAGACGAAATACATATTTCACTCGTTTTTGCGCCGCCATACATACATCTTTAACTCGTTTTACCCTGGATAATATTTTAACACGTCCTTACTATCGCCCCTTAATTATCATGAATTTCTGACAAATTTATTTGATCATTTATAACTTACATTTCAACTGCGTGTACAGTAAACTCAATATGACCTTATGTGTTATAGGATTTCCGTTAAAATTTAAAACTGTGTCCTGAACTATGATATCCCCCTTCTATCCACACACGTGGGAATCTATGTGGAAATCCGAATTTCCTGTTTCAAATTACTGTGTAGAAACCTGATAATGAGTGGATTTCCCCGTGAATTTTCTCGTAGATATCCATGTGGAATTTCGTCTGGGTATTTTGATTATGGACAAAAACTATATTCTCAATGCCTAGGGTAAATACATCAAATAGCGAGGGTGCGCCAGTTGCCGAGGATCGCTAAATATGATTCATGATAAATAGTGAATTATAAGAAAAATTAAAAGAAGATCAACATTATAATAATGTAGGTACTCTAAAACGGAATACTCTAAAAAACTCTATATTTTTAGAAGAGATATAGGGTCATCCACAAAAATTAGTTTGCCTCAAGATAAGTTTTTTATTAACTTTGACTACCAAATAATCTAAATGTGAAATTCAAACTTAACTTTCTTTATTCAATAATTTGTAATCATTTATTAAAAAGTGATAAAATATCGACCGGAAATGTCGATTTTTTAAATGAAACTTTTGGCGCCCCCATAGCTCAAAACACGTGGGTTAACGTCATACGCTTTCAAAGCCCAAGAAAATACATATGTCAATTTGATAAAAACATAAACAAATAATTAAATCCTCCACGTTTATTTTAGAGTATCACTATGCCTGGATAAATTAGTCAGTGCGGATGATTTATCAAAAATTAGTCACAATAATGATGAGTTATTTTTTTCACGAAGAGGTCCAGTTTTCACATTGTTTTTATTTCTCATACACAATGTGAAATAAATATTCCAGTGCATTTTGTACATTGTAATTGGAAATTAAGAACTTTTTTCCAATTAATTTCTATTATTAAATTATTAAAATTAATCAAGTTAGGAATTTGTCCGTTTTGCAGTGACTCTGTTTTTAAACAGAGGTGCCTCTACTGCAAAAAATCTAAATCTAATATTTTTACGTTAAACTGAAAATTGAAGTTTGAAGTTTAAGCTTTTGCATATATTGGAAAAGATCACATATTTAATGTATTGTTCTATAGGCGATAAAGGATTATTGCATAAAAACCGTAAATGCTCGATAAGAGTATGTAAAAATATATTTCCGTATATAGATAAAAGTTATATTATAATTTAACCACAAAACATAACCTCAACATTTCTGATCCCTTTCAGTATCCGTTACCAAGTAATAAAGTAAAATACCCAATACGTGTTCTACGAAATAAAGCATATGTTATATTTCTTAATTAAAAATAAATATATTTGCTAACGTTGAAATAGTTGAAAAGATGTTAGCAACAATATACTTTTACTGTAAATTTTATAGGGTACATGTCATGCCGAACAGTTTTATCAATTTTGTCCGTTCCTCACTATTAGATATACATCACAATATTTTTTAGGATTTTTAACACTGGAATTTATACACTTAAGCATAAAACATCAGTCTTAACATTTATTTATTTCCATTTTTCAAATAAAAAGCATGAATCTCCATTTTGTTTAGAAAATATTAAAAGCTTACGACGTCACATTAACGTGGCGGCATGGAACGACATAAATACAATTTTGAAAAGGATCTACATTTTTCTTTCTTGAATAAAATTTAAAAAAAAAATCGTTTTGTCAATTATACTCTATTATTAGTTATTTTAGAGTGAATAGTTTCACATTCAAAAAAATGCATGACCCTATTCTCTCCGAATTTATTATCTATAATACAGTTCCTTATAAAATTGACGGAGTCACCATTTTCTTAATATATTATGTTGGTCTAATCAAAAATTTTTAACCACGACTTCAGTTACTTTTGTATTTGTATTTAAATGTTACAACAATGATTGGGAAGAATCAAACGTTGTTTCGAATAAGTATATAATTTAAAAAAAGTGCATGTAGTATTTATTCAAATAAAAAATTGGATAATTGGGTACCACTTTTGTCACAGCTCTATTTCTTGAGGACCCAAATCGAAAAACGGTGAAATCGACATTTTCGTTTATGAATCAATTTTCGATTATGGATTGCAAGAGCACGTTTCAAAGTGGTTAGGTCATATCAGAATTAAACTTCATGGTTACATGTGACGATTATAATATTTCAAATATTTATCATTTTAGGGATTTTGTGAACTTGTGAATTAATGCATTAATAATCTTAGCCTTTTTTAAATACAGAAAACCTGAACAAAGACTATTTATACCTTTTTAAATTTCAACTCCGTAATTAATATTTCCTACTTAACTATCGAATTACCTGCGTTTTCTCTTTTGAATGTTATTTTTAGATATTATGTGTCAGCAATTAAACTTTATTCTGTTATTCAGGGGCCGTCCACAAATCTCGTGATGCTAAAGTAAAAATTGACCCCCCCCCCCTTCCTCGTGACAGACCGTGACGATGTAAAGACCCCCCAGAAGGGTCATGACGAATTTTCGTACCCCCCACCCCTGTTCCTATCGGGAAGGGAAAAACATTTTTGAAGAAATTTTTTTCGTACCCGATATAATAAACTGCAATATTTTTAATGAGAAAGCTTTGTTCAGGGGTTCTTTTCGACATATCAAAAATGCAGGATCTTAATAAAAATCTTATTTAAAAATCTACATTTTTTTTTTAATGTATTGAAATCTTTTCAAAACTTCTAAATATCTCTTAAACTAACTTGTTTTTTTTTAATTTTGTAATCTTAAAAAATTGAAAAAGTTTGTTTTAAAATCTTCTACATTCTTTTTCTAAATTTTTGGAAATCGCTTCAAATGCTTTGAAATATGCTTTTTAATAGTCTCTTAAAACTCATAATTCGAAAAAAAAAAAACCTTTCGAAATTTTCCCATGAATCTATTTTTTGATTCTCTTAAAACCTTTCAAAATTCTAAAAAGCTCCCTTTTTTCGAAATCTTCAAGAATCTACATTTTTTCATTTTTTTAAATCTTCTCAAGATTTTAATTATTTTTTGATCTCTTCAAAATATCTTATTATCTTTTTAAATAATTCAGTTTTCGAAACCAATTTTAAAATTTTACAAAATTAGAAAAATTATCTTAAAACCTTCCAGATTCTTTTTTCGACATATTTTGAAATCTTCAAAAATTAATCTTGTAACGTGGTGGCCAGCCACTACATCGTGCATCATCTCCCAGATTTGATAAAACTTTTAAATAACAATGGAAACCGCGAAATAACCATGGCCAACACCAGCTCAAAGTTGAGTTAATTAAGGAATGAGTGTGAATGGAACCAATGTAGGTTAGGTTTTGATGTTTTTTTTTTTGCATTTTTGGAAAGAATTATAATTCCATGTTACTTCTCACTTAAATTTAAAATAGATAGGTACTTGTAGGTCCATTGTAATTAGGGACCTGACGTTTTATCGTGATTCATTTGACATAATATCCAGTTTCGGGGCCCACTCAAAGATATTATATACATAGATGCGGCAAGTGGCAGCGGAGTGGGGGAATAACATATATAGCAACTACTTTCGTGCGGTGCGTAGCTACTGCCCTCTTCGTACTATCTTCCTCTACTCTTTCTCTATACGTAAAATCGTTGATCTGCGGCTCTAAGGGTAATGATTTTAAATCTAATATCCATGGCTCCACGCAGCTTCTCCCTTTTTTCTCAAAACATCGGTAAAGTAGAAGCCGGGATTTTGGCATGATTTGCAAAATAACAAATTAATATAAAATGATAATACTTTTGCAAATCTAATAATTATTTTATTTGTACAGAAAATAAATTAGTGGCAATAATAAAGTTTTGCCATATGAATTAATTCTAATGTTAATTTTTTAATTAGGTAAATATTTATTTTCCAATTGATATTTCACATTCCGGTGTATTTTGTAAAGAAAAAGTAAATGTTTCTTTAAAATGGATGAAGAAACATGTATTACATTTTCATTTTCTTCAATTTTTTATTAAATAATTTGATATAAATTAATCAATATGGATCCTAGGTTAGAAGTAAATGCCACCAGTCAATTCTATGTAAAAAATAACTCCAGAAACTTGTACGAGTACTACATTTTTACTTTCATTCAAAATTTTTTTTCATTTTCAAATGTGTAACTTTCAAGGTTGCAGTATTATAAATAAAAGCATTGTTCTTATTTCACAACGATAAAAATCCAATAATTTCAGAACTTAATGAATCGATCTTCTAAATGAGGAACGCTTTCGATGTTAAACAAAATTGAATTTAACCGATAAAGGTTATATAATTTCTGAGTCTTCAATTTTAAATGATTTTCAATTGAAACCTTCAAAATTTGGTGATTTTATTTTAAATTAGAAGTAATAATTTTAAATGGAAAATGTTCTAATTGGAATACTTTTTAGATTAAAAAATTAAAAAATGTAATTAGAATTTTTAATTCAAATTACAATGCTACTGCACACAATAAGTCTTCTTTCATTAAAATATGTAATCATTTTCACATTCTCATTATTTATGATTGAGAAAGTATTATAATAGGCCGTAATTTCACACCTCAGTTTTTGAACGGATCTCCACGTTTCGAAACCCCATGAAGCCGAAAATCAATTTTTGGCGACGGCGTCTGTCCGTCTGTCTGTCTGTCTGTCGGTATGTCCGTAAACATGATAATTCTCGAAAAAATTAACGGATAAAATCGTCGAGCTTTGGCACACTTTTTTGTATCCTGAAAGAAAGAGCGAGTTCGTTAACCACAACAGATACGTGAACATTTTTTAAAAGAATAATTGAAGCTTTTTAAAATGTCTACAATTTTTTCCTCAACCATTTTTTTATAAGACTTGATGTTTTGGTTTTATTTATCGAAAATACCATGCAAAAAATCTAATAAAATTTCTTCGAAGCATTTTTTGTTAGGATTTGTCATTTCGGTTTTATTTATTGAAAATACTATAAAAAAATAGAAAATTCAAATTTTCGGCAGAAGCACTTGAGATACGGAAAATATTGTATGGATGAATTGCAGCTTTTCAAAAGTCCTTAAAAATGTTTTGAACCATTTTTTGATAGAGTTTGTCCTTTTGGTTTTTATTTATTGAAAATACTAAGAAAGAAAATTCCAATTTGGAACCAAATGACGCAACATACAGGAAATTTGTAACAAAATGACGCGAAATACGGGGAAAAGTTTGCGGAGAAATTTCAGCTTCTACAAATTCCTACAACATTTCTTTGAAACATTTTTCGACAGAACTCGTCGTTTTTAATTTATTTATCGAAATGGACATGCATATGCAAACCTCGAAAATTCTGATATTACGCCAAAAGACAAGAGATACGTAAAAAGTCTGATAAAAGACTTCCAGGAGTATTTGTTTCATTCATCAAAAACGTTATGAAAAAAAATTCTTATTTTTAGCATAACAACGCGAGATAGAGAAGGAATTCCAAAGAAAGTATTGTAGCATTTTATTAAAACTAAGTCAGTAACCATTATTTATTTTCAAATTTGACATCACGCGATAAATATTGTATATTGTTTAAAATCACAATAACAGTATTAAGTTACGAAAGTTTTACTTGAAAATTCATATTAAAAACTTAGAAATTGAACATTAAAAACATTAGAGATGTAGTCCACTTTTTTCAATTTTCAAAATTTTTCAAAGTTAACTTCATGTCAACTGTTTTAAACTTTTCATTCAAAAAATAAAGAAAGAACTCACTGTCGAAAAATACAAAGTTCAGTTTTCAATGTCACGTGATTTTATTTTATAAGTCAAGCATCTTAAAACAGTCTTCATATTTAAAATTAAGATCAAAAAGAAATCTATTTTATCATGAATAATTTTATGCAAAATGAGCATGAAAAAGATTCACAA
>JAABKJ010012653.1:0-10476 GCA_011634705.1 Andricus grossulariae
ATTATCACCAAAAAATGGTCATTTGTCAACATGTAGTAAAAATTATATTGTATTTATCAATATTCGTTTAAGTGAAATCTGTGTTACTGTCCTTCTTTAACCTATAAGGTTCTTTTCCTCGGCAAGATGTAATTCATAATTGTCGTTTAGGTTTCAGTCATGATTAATTGTTAATCTTACATAATTTTACCTAATTCAATCACTAAATGAGTGTAAATAATGCATTCAAACACCGAAAACGCAGGAGATGCTAAGCTTTTTTCGTGAAAAAATGACGCAATCGAGACCACCCTTTTGTTAACCGTGTTTTCAAGTGTAGACGTTTGCTTAAAAGCAATAGTTATTTAATTTTTTAATTTGTTCTATATGAATGAATAATTATTTTTAATTGAGCCACTGAAAATATTTGCAGCCCACAATAAAGGGTTGAAACGCTAAAGTGTACGGTCATTCAGCCCATTTCTTTTAAACATTTATTAAATATCAAATACTTTCTAAAAATCTTGGTAACACAAAATTACTATTCAACTTGAAGGCAATAAAGTATGTTAATTATTCATATATTGCAGATATATTTTCACGTGTTCCAAAATCCCAATAAAATATTTTTTTTTGGTATTCAACAGTCATGAAATGGTATTTTCTTTTTCCTCAAATGGTGTCTTCCATGCTGTGCCCTTTGGTATCAGGCCAGCCACTGGAGGCCCACACATAAGTATGCATATCGACAAGAAGAAATGAGAACAAAAAAAATGTATAATGGAAACGAAAAACATATATCTTTTTCAACAAAACGAAGTGAGTTCAAAAATTGATAGGGGGACCTTTTTGAAGAAGAAAGCCTCGGAAAAGATTTTGTTTTCATCGAAAAACAGTTGTCAGAAATTCTAAATGTATGTTTAAGAAATATAATCTCGGTGTTGACATGCTAATTAAAAGTAATTTCAACCGAACCTTGCGTAATCATAGGAGATAATTGATTCAAATAGATCTGAAATATTCAACGTTAATAAGCCTAGCTTTGAAAAATCCAATATTTACAGATTATAAATTCAAAGAATAATTAAAGCTAAATAAAAGGATGGTGGTTGGTCTTTGCTGCGAATATATTAAAGAAATTTATCAGGCATCGTTTTTAGTTCTCTATCAATAACTTCATTTTGAATAAATGATGATCTGCGTTGGCACTATATTTCTTGCATGTGTGGTTTTCCTTAATTCTATTCGTAAGTGTTATATATAATATTAATGTTGCTCAGCTGCAACAATGGCCGTAAAGAATTAATGAAAATTAATTATTTATTTTTTACTGGGCCAAATGCCACGTTACAACTCATACTATACTCATACTATCAATATACATAATACTATATATACGTAATATATATAAATATATATACAAAATATAATAATGAATAATATATATATAATATATATATAATACAATATACGTAAACGTGTTTCCAATACCGTATGTGCACGTATGTATGTATGTATGGAGAATACCGCATGTGCACGTCTACTAACAGCTTTTTTCGCCGAGCATAAAAACTTGGTAAATCTTAATTCTCTTCTTACAGAATTACGGGCGCAGATGAGGAATCCAAATGAAGGTAACAATGTTGTTCGTCCACCAGCCCCCCAAACAAATAGGCCTCCTGCACCTGCCCAAGGTCGCGGTTCTACCTCACCAATCCCAAGCTCTGGCTCAGAAGCCCTAAGACATTCGATATCATTATCAATACCATTGCCCAATGAGAGAAGAATCATTATAGATAACGGAGATGATATAGGAATCGGGAATTATATTCCAGTGAATTTTGATGATCGCATATATGGCCGTATGGCCTATAATGCTATTGTAAGGGAGCTTAATAGGAATCATAATCCACCAAGATCTCCACCACGATCTCCGCCACGACATAATCAGTAAATCCAATATAAAATCAATATAAATACATTTGTATATTATGTTATATTCTTAAATAAAAGAAGTATTGACAAGAAATGATTCTTATTTACAGAAAAAATGTATACAGATAGACACCTCTGTTTAATTTGAATACATTTAATTTGGAAGTACCTTACAAATTGATCCATTATTAAATCACCAATTTGTACAAAGTGAAGGCGAATATAATTTTAAGAACTTTAAAACAAAATATAATTTCGCGACCTAAAAATTCATGTTTTTAACAGTTTTAATGTCGAATAATGAAAATTTCAATAATAAAATAATTTACTTCAATTGAAATTTCAATTCATATTCGTATTTCCTCAAGAAGAAAATAATTATTTCAAAAGCCTTAACGCAATGGTCAAAAAGAAATGAGAAAGGACGTATTCATTAACCAGCCATTTTTTACCCATAATTTTGTTTTCATCCAAAGAAAATGCGTTTAAAAGCAATACATATTCTATTTTCGGTGAAACTATGCAAGCTACGAATAAAATGTTACAAGGGAAAATTATTTATCCCAAAAAGATCTACAAATTTTCCTGAGACATGCTGCTGCTTGGTCCAACAGTCTCTATAAAATTATTTATTTCTATAGAATGCGCTCTTTTTTAATTATAAAAACAACACATTGAAAATACGTCCATTTTAATACCAATGCATATTATGAATTGCAATAATATACATTCATTGAAATGGTATATATTTTCAGGGTAGCTGAGAATAAAATTTAATGCAAAATAATGAACAAATATTCAAGTAATTTTCATAAATAAAATTTGTACCGAACGGACTAATTTTTAACAAAACACTTGAGTTTTTTATAAAGAAAAGATGATTAACAAAATACTTGAATTTTTAACGAAATTATTATTTCATTTATATTTTAACTCTCAACAAAATAGTGGAATTTTTTACTGAGTAGCTACATTTTCAAACAAAATTGTTGAATTTCGAACCAAAAAGATTAATTTTTTACCGAAAAGACAAATTTCCATGAAAATTAATGAATTCTCAATCAAAACTACAACAGTGAAAAAAGTTATTTTTCAACGAAAAGAAACGAATTTTTAACAAAATAGTTAAATTTTCAGCCAAACGAGACGCATTTTCGACAAAAAATATTTTTCAGTCAATTGAAGAAAAAAAATTTTACCCAAATTGAATGTTCAATATAAATTAAAAAAAAAAAAAAAGAATTTTCAAGCAAATAGTTCAAATAGTGAAAATTTTTACTAAAACAGTTTAATTGTAAGCCAAAAATACAAATATTCAACAAAAAAGTTCATTTTCAATGAAACAGTTTAATTTTCCACCTAGTTGTTGAATTTTAAAAGAAAATTTTTTTTTCTACTGAACACTTGAATTTTCAACCGGAAAATATAAAATTTCAAGGAAGAATTTAATTTACGACCAAATTTGAATCTAATTAGCTAATTTTGGAACCAAAAAATAATTTAATTTTAAATAAAAACAGTTGAATTTAACCGAACAAGGCGAATTTTCAACAAAATAGTTGAATCCTAAACAAACAGATAAATTTTCATCCACGCTAAATACAACCAACAAATATTTCAACCAAATACAAAATTAACTGAAAAACTATGATTCTTACCTTTTTCAAAAGTTACTGAAAAAGAGTTACATTTTGGTACTTTACTTTTAAAAAGTAACTTAATTATCATTAATTCATTCAAGGGACAATAGAAGGGACTTAGACCGACTCCTGTATTAATTTACTTATGTAAAATTTCTTTAAATTTAATAAAGATTTAAAGAAAGAGTCATTAAAATTGTCAAAAACGCGTGATATATAATTTTGTATTAATGAGGCAATATTTTTCACTTTTTTAACTGAATACTTTATCGCCTTCAGTAATTGGACATTTATATTTAAAAGCGCCGCCCACATTACTTTTTCAAGAATAATTTACGAGTTGCTCCCAACATATTATTTTTAGTGTTACGATTATTTACAACCCCCTTAATTCAAATAAAAGGTGCAATAAAAGATGCCAACGGAGACTTCTCGCATTATAATTTGGCTTCCTACAGCAACTATAATTTGTTATTTTTACTTCAAATGACATTTGTGATAGCTCTCAAAGTAATTTTTTTTTGTTATAGTTTTCGATTCTTTAGTACTTTAGACAATTGCAACCCAGAAATTCTTGACAAAAAACGGAACTTATTACCTAAAAACAATTGTTAAATATATGGGTGAAAAGGATAAAAACTTTCTCTTTGTTAACTTTAATTATTTATAACAAATCTCGATGTTGAGTTTGAACCATTTTCTGGAGTCTAAGAAGTCTGCTTTTGATAGATGCCACATAAAGAATACTTTTTTCCGCGAAGAATAGATAAATATTTTCTATTTGTTTACTCAAATTATTTATAAAAATTCTAATAACTAATTGAGCACTAAATAAATTAGTTTCGTTCCAAACTAAATGATAGTAAATCAGCGAATGGTCATTTATGGACGATAATGGTTCGTGTCCATGCTAAGATGTCACGAGTCCGATACCTAGTGGGGGCCCACATTACCGACTAATGATAAGATAGGAACCTACATTACCAACCGGCGTCATGAAAGAAATTTTCATTATCGTCAGCCGATAAAGTGGCAACCAATTCTAAGATGTCATTAGTCGGATACCTACCAGGAGGCGCACATTATCGACCGATGATAGAATAGGAACCTACATTACCGTTCGGTGACGAAGTAGAAATTTGCATTACCATTAGCTGATAAAGTAGGAAATAGTCGCTGGTTCACTTTTGTATAGCTCAGAACAGAACCGTCACCCAGTAGTAAAGCTGCTACACTACGTCATTTTCACAGTCTAAAATTGATGAATTTAAAATTATAAAAAATCAAACTTTAATCATTCTAAAAACGTTGGAAATTATATTGTTTCGAATTTTTATGGAGACAGGCCGGAAATTTGTTCGAATCCACACAAAAATAAATCCATTTTTTTTTGGTTTTGAAAAAATGGTATTTAGAGGTGCTGCAAGCCCCATGAAGTTACACGTATTTCCCATACGAAAAAAAGACGTTTTTGTAAATTTGATTCAGAATTCTCAATATTATCTCAATCGATTTAAAACTCAACATTTCTCTTCACAATTAGTTATAGAATACGAATAAAATATCACTTTTCAAATCTCAACACCATAAGTCTGTTTTATAGTGTCCCGAAAAAACCCCATAAATGAAAAATGGGTTTTGCGAGTTTTTGGCGCTTATTATGAATTTTGTTGTGGTTTTTGTATTGCAAATTGTTTCTGGCACATGAAATACCATTTCATACTGATAATTAGATTTTCAAATACATTGTTTAAACAATTTATTATTATTTTCAGCAATCTTCTGATAGAATAGAGTTAGAAAGTTGCGGTTTTTTCCGAAATTTTCCACTTGTTGTTCAATTTTCAATTTGAAGGAGGTGATAGTTTATCAACGTTAATCAGAGTGATTGTTTAAACAATTTATCATTATTGCTAATAATAATCCATTTGAATAATGCTAGAAAGGTGCGGCTTTTTCTCAAATTTCTGGCTTTTTGTCGAATTTTCAATTTAATTAAAGTAATAATTAATTCAAGTGAACAAGGATAATTGTTTAAACAATTTATTATCATTGTTAATAATATTTTATTTGCTCAGTGGTAGAAAGTTGTAGTTTTTTCTGAAATTTTCAACTGGTTGTCTATTTTTCATTAGACTTGACTGAGTAATTAATTAGATTTAGCCAAAATAATTTTTTAAACAAATTATTGTTGTTCATGACTATATTAAGTTATATCAATGCCTGATAGTTGCAGGTTTTTTGGTAATTTTTACATTTATGTCCTTTTTCACTTAGTGAGGTAATAATGAATGACAGTTAACAAAAAAGTTGTTTGTACAATTTAATATTGTTTATAACTATCTTTTATTAAATAAGTGCTAGAATGTTGTGCGTTTTTTCTAAAATATTTAACTTTGCTTCACATTCTTAGTTTTTAACAAATAATAAATAAACATTAGAGAAAACTATATTTTGAATAATCTCTTTTATTTAAAGACCTATTCCTTCCACCTACTCCTAATTATTCCATTCCTTGTTTTTACCTCTTGAGTAAGGTGGCTTTTTTTCTTTAAATTAATTTTTTTTAAGCATTGGGAAAAGAACGAAAATAATTCACTTGCAACAATAATACTATTTGAAAAATAATTTTTAGTTGAGGTTGACTTATTATTTGTTAATAACTAAGAAGGCCAAGAAAAATTAAAGATTTTAGAAAAAAACCACAACTTTCTAGCTTTTATCTAAGAAAATATAGTTATAAACAATATAAAATTGTTTAAACAACTTTTTTGTTAACTCTAATTGATTATCACCTCACTTAGTGAAAATAGGACAGAAAGGTAAAAATTTCCAAAAAAACCGCAACTATCAGGCATTGATATAGATGAAGATAGTCATAAACAACAATAATTTGTTATATACAATTATTTTTGCTAAATCTAATAAATTAATTAATTAAAATCTAATTAATTTCAGGAAAAGAACCGCAACATTCTACCATTAGGCACACAGAATATTATTAAAAATAATAATAAATTGTTTGAATAATTATTTTTGTTAACTTGAATTAATTATTACTTTACTCCAACTAAAAATTGGACAAAAAGCCAGAAATTTCAGAAAAAACCGCATCTTTCTAACATTATTCAAATGGAATATTAATAATAATAATAATAATTAATTGTTCAAGCAATTAATTTTCCAGACTTTCATTAATTATTTAAATTATTTTAATTGAAAATTGGACTAAAAGTGAAGTTTGAAAAAGCTGCAATTTTGTAGCATTATTCTAAGAGAATATTATTAACTATAATAATTAATTGTTCAAACAATTATTTTTGTTGAAAAAAATGAACTATTATCTCTTATTAGATATTGGACAAGAAGTGGAAAACTTTTGAAAAAACCGCGACTTTGTAATTCTATTCTGTAAGAAAATTGCTAAAAACAATAATAAATTGTTTAAAAAATTTATTCAAACACCTAATTATTAGTGTAAAGTAGTGGTTAATGTATCAGAAACAATTTGCATTCAAAAAACCGCAAAAAAAGTCATAATTAGCGCCAGAAACTTGCAAAACCCATTTATTTCACTTATGGTTTTTTTTTGGTACCCTATAAAACAAAAAAACTTATGGGGGTGATATTTAGAAAGTAATATTTTATTCGTATTTTATGGCTGATTGTGAAAAAATGTATGGTTTTAACTTGATTTAGATAATATTGAGGATTCTGAATAAAATTTACAAAAACGTATTTTTTTCTTATGGGAAATACGTGTTAAAGTTCATGGGTCTTGAGCGACCTTTAAGTATAATTTTTTTTTTTCGAAGGAAAAAAAAAGATTTATTTTTGTGTGGATTCAAAGAAATTTTCGACCTGTCTCCATAAAAATTCGAAAAAAAATATTCTTATGCATTTTTGGACCACCCTAATGAATACACACGTGAAGCTTTAAAAGTCAAATAATTCCAAATTTCTTTAGAATTAAAGTATTCTCAGATCAGAAGTTTCTTTGATTCAAAGAAATTTCTTTAAATCAAGGAAGTGATTTTTCGTTCAAATTACCTTTATATTTTGCATCACGCTTTTCAAATTTCATTCATTTTTAATCTTTTAATTTAAATCTAATTCTTTAAATCGTAGAGGATCACCGAAAATAGTTCTCAGATGCATGAAAAGAAACTATTACAACTATTACTATTAAAAATAATGTTTGACTTGTTTTTATTTTTAAATTTTACCTAAATATATAACATATATTTTGCACCCTTTAAACAAATAGTCACTTTCAAAATACTGATATAAACAAAATTCAACACATGAAAATGATGCAGATTTGCAAGACTAGGATTGCATAGGTAAACTTATTGAATTTTTTTTTGTGTATTTCCATATTGTTGGTCATATGCTCAGATTATTGTAGTTCATTAATCATATCAATTTGTAGAGAAAACGTAACTTTTTAAAAATTAATGTTTATCAAGCCACCCCATTGGACAAAGTGAATTGATGAATTTTCTCGTAGATTACTATAGGTAATTTGTATTAACACTTAAAATATATTTTAATTATCTATCATTAAAAATGTTTCGCACTGTATCCAGGAGGTACATTAATTTTTGCAGCAAGGGCAACATAGCCAGGTGCGAGCATCTCCATTTGTTCCAACATTGCTCTATTGATTCTTCCTAAAGTTGCAGGCAAAATAACTTTTTGCGAATCATCTCTAAATGCAGATTGTTCAATATTTGAGAAGAAGATTTGCTTCAAATTGTGAAGATTATGAGGACCTTCATCTTGAACTTGAACCTTTTCTAAGTCAGGTCCAGCAGGTGGAAGATAAGTTAATGGAAAAGACTGTGCTTGTGAATTTTCTTTATAAACAATTGCGTTAAATCCATTCGTAGAATCAGCATGATAATCCACAATCCTTTGAGACCCATCCTGTTCAACCAGGGAATAAGATCCTCTCACTGTGTCACCATTTCGAACCTCTTGTTGATTTTTTGAATCACCTGTTAGTTGGTCATTCACTTTGTAAGCGAAACTGTAATTGGGATTGTCAGCATACACGAAGGGGGCTTGAATGAATCCTCCAAAGACTTCCAATGTAATTGAATGGAGAAGGAGTAGACCAAAAATCTGCAATAGTCATTTTTTTATTATAGGTAAATCAATTGTTCAACATGCTTTATTTTATAGGGATCACAGTTGGTCCACTTTTCCTTCTATTATTATTATTAGACCATATAGCCACTTCCCTTTCCAGCTGTTTATTCCTGTACAGAAACCTCGAAGGATCCTGGACATGTTGCTGGACACGAACCTGTACAGGTAATCTTGACGGTTCCTGTGATTATCATTATACCATCAAGCCATTTCCCTTTCCGGCTGATAATTCCAGTACAGAAACCTCAGAGGATACTGGACATGTTCCTGGACACGAAGCTGTGCAGGTATTCTTGACTGTTCTTGTATAGGAATTTGAAGAAGAAACCTGTTCATTATCCTGCAAAGAAACCTGTATGCAATCTAACCTTTGAATGATCCTGTGCAGGCAGTCAATCTTGAAGGGAATAAAAAGAAAGCAGCTTTGTAGCAGTGAGGGACAAGAGTTTTCGCGATGGCTTTTTGTATAGGAACCCACGCCTGTTTCTGTACAGGTTCTCGCGCTTCTACAGGAACCTATACTCGATCGTGTACAGTTTCCTTCGCCAAATTCCTGCACAGGAACCGTCAAGATAACCTGTGCAGGTCCATGCACAGTATCGTGTCCAACAACATGTCCAGGATCCTCCGAGGTTCCTGTACAGGATTTTTCAGCTGTGTTTGACATCATTAAAACACTTTTAATTTTGCGTTAATTATTGTAGAAAGTTACAAATCTTTACAAAAAAATATTTAATATGTAAGTGAAATTATTGAATTTTGATGCATAAATAACAATTAAAGAATTATTAATTTGAAAAATACTTAAGTTAATTTAAGCAATATTTATCAATTTTGTCCCTCCCTAGGGATCACGGGACCTTGTTGCTGGTGGGAGGGCTTACGGTTCTCATTAGACGGTAGATAGGAAAAGCCTCCTGGAATATCGAGGGCACGAGTTATTCCAAAAAGAGATGTCTAAACGAAGACTTTGGGACACCAGGTCGAATCCCATAGTATGTGGACCCACCCCCTGCAAGCGGGGCTCTGCCGGGGGTGCTTCTTATTTCCCTAGCTTCTCGTGGGACTCAAATGAATTCTCATAAATTAAAACAAACCAAAACCAATGAGGGACCCGTTCCGGGACCCTCCTCCAACCCACCGCCGAAAGTGGTAGGCTCCTTAGAGGGCAACCCACCAGAGACGGTGCGAACCAAAGATAGCGGTGGAGACAATCTTGTCGAGGTCGTAGAAGTGCAGGTAAAGGAACTCTCCGTAAGGAGAAGGCAACGTGGCGGAGCACAGAGAACGAGAGACAGCAAACCGCGTCTCGCAAACAGTAGCCAAGGCACCCCACAGGGGGCAGTGGATGCGGTCACCTTACCTGGAGCAACTCCTCAGGCTAATCTTATTGGCAAGAGAAAGAAAGGCTTCAGAGAAACTTCCCCTAACAGGAAGTTAAAACGGCAGAAGGCTCTGGAAACACAGGGCCTTACGTTCGCGCCAAGGGCTAACAACGTCTTAGTGAGAGTTGTCGTTGCGTCGGGTTAACCTGAGAACTGTCTAACTCTTAATGAGTTGGGCAGGATGAGGAATGAAATCTCCAAAGGGACTGACGCATTACCCCGCGAGGGGCGCGCCCCCAGATTCAATGACATCTTCATCAGGTCGGGGGTCATCCTTGTGGAGGCCGCGGACACCTGGTCGCAAGACTGGTTTGTGGAAAAAGCCCGAATGTTTAGGCTCAAAGAGTGCCTAAACTTGGAAGTCAAAGGGACGGAGTGTCTGC
>JAABKJ010012654.1:0-10476 GCA_011634705.1 Andricus grossulariae
AATATCATATTAGAGAGTCATCAACAAGTCATACCTAGTTGATTCCGTGAACAAAAATTGAGCCTATTCATTGAAAAATCGCCAAACTGTGAATTTGTTTATAAACATTGTTAAAATAATAATTAATTCTTTTCAATTTGCAAATTATGGCAATGAGTCATCCGAAAGACATATTTAGTTGATTTAGTAACAAAAATTGAGCCTATTTTTTGAAAAGTCGCCAAAATGTGAATTTGTTTATAAAAATTGTTTAAATAATTAATAATTGTTGCCAATTTGCAAAATATCATATTAGAGAGTCATCAACAAGTCATACCTAGTTGATTCCGTGAACAAAAATTGAGCCTATTCATTGAAAAGTCGCCAAACTGTGACTTTGTTTACAAAAATTGTTTAAACAAATACCAAAAAGTAGCTATTCTTAACAAATTCTTAAAAAGCTTTTATTAAAAAAAAAAAGTTTAAATCCGATGAATAGTGTAGGCTAAAAATTGATTTGTCCACTGGTACTTTTTTGCCCCAGCGTGCAGCGTCTGGCGATCCCTCAGCTGCATGATGGGAGGTTGGGTAGAGGGGGTAGAGCAACCAGGTAGACGGCAATCAAATGGGCACTGCCCGGATATTAGAATGTAAAATTGAAAAAAAGTGCGTTGGGATTATGATTTATCACGTCCCTCGCCTGCTGGGTCGAAACATGAGAAGTTTCCACGTGCTGGTAATTACCTGCAGCGTGACTAATTGTAAACGAGTGAAAGAGGTGCACAGATATGGATCGCAGTTCGAGTTATGAAGGCAGGGCAGTAACAAAACGCACTTAATCGTTGAATAACGTTTATTAATTTATGTTTATGTTGCACACTTAAACGGTATTATTCAATCTGAACCGGTTAATATTGTCACACCAATCGTGACACTTGACTAATTTATCTGCTACTATCGGAAATATGGTGCGGTCTGTGAGACCGCACGGCCATGCGTCTATACCAATTTGTCATATCTTGCGTTTTAAATACATCGAGAAAAATTAAACCAGATTTATAAAACGGCATATCGGAAATATGATGCGGTCTGTGAAACCGCACGGCCATGCGTCCACACTAATTTGTCATATCTTGCGTTTTAAATACATTAAGATAAATTGAAACAAAAATATAAAATGGCATATCGGAAATATGGTGCGGTCTTTCAGACCGCACGGCCATGCGTCTACACTAATTTGTCATATCTTGCGTTTTGAATACATTGAGAGAAATTGAAACAGAAATATAAAATGACATATCGGAAATTTGGCGCCGTCTGTGAGATCGCACGGCCATGCTTTTATACTACTTTGTTATATCTTGCGTTTTAAATGCAGCAAATGAAATTAAAACAGAAATATAAAATGGCATATAGGAAATATGGTGCGGTATATTAGACCGCTAGGCCATGCGTCTATACTAATTTATTATATCTTGCGTTTTAAATACATTAAAAGAAATTTAAACGGAAATATAAAGTGGCAATTCGGAAAAATTATGCGGCTGTGAGACCGCACGGCCATGCGTCTATACTAATTTGTCATATCTTGCGTTTTGAATACACTAAAAGAAATTTAAACAGAAATATAAAATGGCATATCAGAAATATGGTGCGGTATATTAGACCGCACGGCCGTGCGTCTATACTTATTTATTATATCTTGCGTTTTAAATACATTAAAAGAAATTTAAACGGAAATATAAAGTGGCATATCGGAAATATAGTGCGGTCCGTGAGACCGCACAGCCAACCGTCTATACTAATTTGTCATATCTTGCGTTTTAAATACATTGAGAGCAATTAAAACAGGAATATAAAATGGCATATATGAAATATGATCCGGTCTGTGAAACCGCACGGCCATGCATCTATACTAATTTGTCATACCTTGCGTTGTAAATACATTAAAAGACATTCAAACCGAAATATAAAATGGCATATTGGAACTATGGTGCGGTCTGTGAGACCGCACGGCCATGCGTCTATACTGATTTGTCATATCTCGCGTTTTAAATACATTCAGAGAAATTGAAACAGATTTATGAAATGGCATATCGGAAATATGGTGCGGTCTGAGAGATCGCACGGCCATACTTAAAGGTTAAAAGACATAATAATTATTTGCCCTCATGCTAAATCTGAACGATTTTCCTTATTTTTTTTTACAAGTTAACACGTTTAATTCAACAAGCCAGACTGCTCTTCTTTTGAATGAAATTAATGTAGGAAATATATTAAAATCGATTTGAAACACTTTAGATTCTTAAAATTTCAGTTAAAAATATTACATTAACAATTTTTAATTTCCAAAATAAATAGAAATGAATTTTCAGCACGTAGGGTAAATCTTCAACCAAAAATAATTTTTTTCTACCACAAAGGCTAATTTTCAACAAAATACATGACTTTTCAATTAAAAAGTTTATTTTTACACTAAAAATGATCGATTTTCTACCAAAAATGGGATGGGTAAATTTCAAGTTAAAAAGTATTAAACAGTTGGAATTAACCAAGACAGGCGACTTTTTAACAAAAAAAATGACATTTCAACAACGAAGTTAATTCTCGACCAAAAAGTTGAGTTTTCAAAAAAAAAAACAAAAAAAAAAAACATTTTAAACATATAGTTGAATCTTTAACTAGAAAAGATGAATTTTCAACCAGAAATAGAATACTTAAATTTTGAATTAAAAAAATTAATTTTCAATAGTAAAAAAAACTTATTTTGAATAAAAAAAAACATCTTCAATCCAAAAATATGAATTCTCAATGAAAAATGTAATGGTTGATATTTTAACAAGAAAAGACGAATTTTTAACAAAACAGTTAAATCTTGAACCGAAACAAATTAATATTTTACGAAATAGTTGCATTTTTGACAAAAAACTGAAATTTCGACCAAGAAGATTGATTTTTCAACCAAAAAGGAGGAGTTTTTAACCAAAAGGATTAATTTTCGGCAAAAAAAAAAGATTTTTTAACAAAATAAATCAATTTTCGAGAATTCAATGAAATTCTTCACTTAGGAAGGTAAATTTTCATTCCAAAATAGAACCAAAAATAAAATAATTAAATTTTCAGTTTAAGAACAAATTAAACAAAATAGTTAAATTTTCAACCAAAGAGATGAATTCTCAACTAAATAAATGAATCTTCTGAAAAAAAAAATTTTTTAACAAAGTAGTTCAATCAAGTAGTTGCTTTTCCAACCCAAAAAAAACACGAAATTTCTATGAACAAAATTAATTTTCAACAAAAAAAGTGGAATTTTCCACCAAGAAGATTAATTTTTTACCAAAAAAGACGAATTTTCAAAAAAAAAAAAAAATTTTAAACATATAGTTGAATCTTTAACTAGAAAATATAACTTTTTAACCAGAAGTAAAATACTTAAATTTTGAATTGGAAAAATTAGTTTTCAATAGTAAAAAACCTTATTTTGAACAAAATAGTACAATTTTCAACCAGAGATGAATTTTCAAAAAATAAAATAAAATTTTAAACATATAGTTGAATCTTCAACTAGGAAATATAAATTTTCAACCAGAAGTAAAATACTTAAATTTTGAATTGGAACAATTAGTTTTCAATAGTAAAAAACCCTATTTTGAACAAAATAGTACAATTTTCAACCAGAGATGAATTTTCAATTACAAAAATAAAATTTTAAACGTATAGTTGCATCTTCAACTAGAAAATATAAATTTTCAACCAGAAATAAAATACTTAAATTTTGAATTGGAAAAATTATTTTTCAATAGTAAAAAACCTTATTTGGAACAAAATAGTACAATTTTCAAACAGAGATGAATTTTCAACTAAAATGATGAACTTTCATTTAGAAAAATTAATTTTGTAGACGATAGTTCAACCAAGTAGTTTATTTATTAACCAAACAAGATGAATTCTTAATGAAAAATGTAATAGTTGATATTTTATCCCAAAAAGACGAATTTTTAATAAAAAAGTTTAATCTTAAACCGAAATAGATTAATATTTTACGAAACATTTTATTTCTATTTTATTTGACAAAAAAAAAATAAATTTCGACTACGAAGATTAATTTTTGAACCAAGAAAAAACGAGTTTTTAACCAAAAGGATTAATTTTTCGCCAAAAAATACAATATTTTAATAAAATACATTAATTTTCAAGAATTCATTTAAATTCTTCACTTAGAAAGGTATTCATCCCAAAATATAACAAAGATGAAATTTCTACGAACAAAATTAATTTTCAACCAAAAAAGTTGTATTTTCCACCAAGAAGTTTGATATTTTGCCAAAAAAGACGAATTTTCAACAAAGAAAATAAAATTTTAAACATATAGTTGAATCTTCAACTAGAAAAGATAAATTTTCAACCAGAAATAGAATACTTAAATTTTGAATCAAAAAAATTATTTTTCAATAGTAAATAAACTTATTTTGAACAATATAGTACAATTTTGAACCAAAAAAGATGAATTCTCAATGAAAAATGTAATAGCTGCTATTTTATCCAAAAAGACGAATGTTTAACAGAATAGTTCAATCTTCAACCAAAGCAGATTAATATTTTACGATACAGTTGCATTTTCGACAAAAAATTAAATTTCGACAAAAAATTAAATTTCGACCAAGAAGATTAATTTTTTGTCCAAAAAGGACGAGTTTTTAACACAATATATCAATTTCAAGAATATAATTACATCTTTCACTTAAAATGGTAAATTTTCATCCCAAAATAGAACCAAAAATAAAATAATTAAATTTTCAGTTTAAAAACAAATTAAACAAAATAGTTGAATTTTTCACCAAAAAGATTAATTTTCTACGAAAAAAATTCAAATTTAAACAAAAATGAAAAATGTTCAACAAAATATAAGAATTTTCAATTAAAACTGTAATCCAAGAAATGTATTCCTGAATGCGTTCAATCAAATATTTTTTTGATCAAAAAAATTGTTCGTAAAACAAGAATGATTTTTAAAGGAATTCGTATTATCATCAGAGAATAACAGAAAAGTTTAACGTCTTTTTCAGACTAGATGGAGTTATGAATTAAAAATCATTTTTAATTAATTTTTTTTTTCTGAAAAAAAAATTATTAAGAATGATTTTTCATTTTTAAAAGCATATCTTGGAACAAGAAAAAATTTTTCTGGTCGATGAAATATTTTATTGGATGTATTCGGTATTGAATTACTCGTTTTTTATCTCAGAGTATTCGACCAAGGCTTAACAATCTAAAATATCGGGAATTTCCTATTTCGACCTTTTCGTTGCGTAACATTATTAAGATCCAGAATTTTCTGAATACCGTAAATCATATTTGTGGGATATTCCCAAGTTGTAAATTGACTGGGTAAAGCCCATTTGGTTTTTTTTCCTCCTTATGCTATTTTTAAAAATAAATTATGATCTTCAAACTCTTTCAATGTTTCTTATAGATTTGAAGCATGAAAAAATTGTCTTACAAATAACTGAAAAAGACAACTAGGCAACGCCCTTTTTTATGTTTTCCCACTCGTATTCAGAGAAATGTTATATTTTCTGTTATGTGTAATATTTTTTAGCTTAAATTATTATCATTTAACACTTTAAAATTTATGTATAGATTTAAAGTATGAAAAAATGTACTTTGAAATAATTTAAAAAGACAACTAGGCATCGCCTACTTTGTTTTTCCACCCTCTTACACATAATTGATAAGGAGGATTAAATTTATATTTTCTATTTCGTGTGATGTCTCCTCACGATGAAAAATTATTTTAAAATTATTTTCAAGTATTTTATCAATTTGAACATTAAAAACTGTACTTTGTAATACTTCAGAATAACAACTAGGCATCGCCCATTTTGCTTTTTCGCTCTTTTACGCAGAGAAATGGTCAGGAAGATTATAATTATGTTTTCTGTTCCTTATATTGTTTTTAAAAATCAATTTTCAACTTTAAACACTTTCAATTTTTTTTATAGATTTGCAGCATGAAAAAATTTTCTTTCAAATAACTGAAAAAGACAACTAGGCAACGCCCTTTTTATGTTTTCCCACTCGTATTAAGAGAAATGTTATGTTTTCTGTTTCATATTATGCTTTTTAGAGTAAATTATTATCATTTAACACTTTCAAATTTTTGTACAGATTTAAAGTATGAAAAAATGCACTTTCGAATAATTGAGAAAGACAACTAGGCAACGCCCATTTCGTTTTCTCTATTTCGTGTGATGTTTTTTTGTAATAAAAAATTATTTTAAAATTATTTTCAAGTCTTTTATCAATTTGAAACATTAAAAATTGTATTTTGAAATAATTCAGAATGACAACTAGGCAACGCCCATTTTGTTTTTTCTATTTCGTGTGATGTTTTTTTGTGATAAAAAATTATAGCAAAATTATTTTCAATCCTTTTATCAATTTGAAACATTAAAAACTGTACTTTTAAATAATCCAGAATGACAACGAGGCATCGCCCATTTTGTTTTTTCTCCCTTTTACGCTGATAAATGATGAGGAAGATTAAACTTATGATTCTGTTCCTTATGCTGTTTTTAAAAATAAATTATTAACTTTAAACACTTTCAAATAATTTAGAATGACAACTAGGCAACGCCCATTTTAGTTTTCCACCCTCTTATTCAGAGAAATGCTATGTTTTCTGTTTCGTATGATTTTTTTAGAGTAAATTAGCTTTGAACACTTTAAAAAAATTTTATAGATTAAAAGCATGAAAAAATGTACTTTGAAATAATTGAAAAGACAACTAGGCAAAGACCATTTTCATTTTCCACCCTCTTACTTAAGAGTGATGAGGATTGAATTTATATGTTCTATTTCGCGTGATATTTCTTTATATCGAAAAATTATTTTCAAAATATTTTCAAGTTTTTTATCTGTTTAAAACACTAAAAACTGTGGTTTTAAATCATTGAGAATGACAATTAGGCGACACCTTTTTCGTTTTTTCTTCTTTTTATTCAGAGAAATGATAAGGAAGATTAAAATTATTTTTCATATTTTGTATGATTTTTTTAAACATGAATTATTACCTTAAATACTTTTAGAAATTTTTTATTTTACTTAAAGTATGGATAAATGTAATTTTTAATAATTGAGAATGACAACTAGGCAACGCCCATTTTGTTTTTCCACCCTCTTACTTAAGAGTCATGAGAAGGATTAAATTTATATTTTCTAATTCGTGTGATATTTCTTAATGATAAAAAATGATTTAAAAATAATTTTCCAGTTTTTCATCAATTTAAAACATTAGGAACTGTATTTTTAACATCAGAAATGATGTTAGTGATTATGTTTTCTGTTTAGCTTTTCAATTTAATTTTAATTTTTTTTCTGACATTCTTTTTTCCCTTTTCGTTCTGAAAAATGTTTCTTGGTTTGAAAATTCAACACTATTGATGAAAATTCAGCTCTTTTGGTAGAAATTTCATATTTTTTTGTTAAAAATGCAACTGTTAGCTTCAAAATTAATTGTAGAAATTGAATCTTTTTTGTTTGAAAATTCAACTACTTTGTTCAAAAATATATTTTTTTAATTTCACCTCTTTCGCTAAAAATTGTACTATATTTCAAAATCATTTTGTTTCATGCGTTAAAAAATAATTTTTTTACATGAAAATTGAACTGTTCCATCTTAGGTCAAAAATTTATCCATTATATGTTACAAATTCAACTATATGATGGAAAATCTATATGTTTTTGTTGTTGTTGAAAATTCGTCTTTTGGTAGAAAAGTAATCCTCGACGACTAATTTTGTGGCAAATAGCTGAATTGTCTACCAAGATTTCGATTGAAAATTCAGCTGTTTGGTTAAAAATTTAACTATTTTGTTGAAAATTTATCAAAAATTCGTCTTTTTGTGTAGAAAATTAATCCTCATTGTTGAAAATTCATCTATTTGGTTGAGGATTCAACTATTTTGTTAGGAATTTGTGGTCTTTCGTTGAATTCAACAAGTTGAAAATTCTTTGCTTTTTAGTTTTTTTTAATGGAAAATTAAACTATTCGGTTGAAAATCAATTCATTTGCTGTTTTTTTGCCGTTTTTTTTCTAATTTTTTATTTAATCTTGCTTTTTTCCTCTAATGAAAATAATCGCGTCATTGTGGCAAGTATTTGGTACAAATTCTTATAAGATTAATTAAAACTCACAAATGAGGGCCACCATTGTCTACCGAAATGTTTGAAACAACTTAATTGGTTTCAATTCACTTGATCCTAAATCCGACAACTTACATCAACAATTTCTAAACAAAAAAATTATAATAATGATAGTATTAATAATATCATACAAACTTCTCATTTTACAATATAACATAGAAACTTCTTATTTTACAATAAAAGATACAAAATAATTTAACATAGATGTTAAAATCTTGCTTTTCTCACTAAGAAGGGCCACCATTGTCTACCGAAATGTTTGAAACAACTCAATTGGTTTCAATTCACTTGATCCTAAATCCAACAACTTACATCAATAATTTCTAAAAAAAAAAATTAATAATAATAATATGATACAAGCTTCTAATTTTACAATATAACATAGAAACTTCTCATTTTACAATATCATATGCAGATAAACGCTCTCAAACAACATGAAGGTTTTTTAGAATTTCAATGTTTGTCTACATCCTGATGATGTGCATCGAAACGCGTCAACAGCAACCTAATCAAACTTTTCAACACCACTTTTGTCATTTATTTATTAGAAAAAATTAGAAATATATGAATATATACTTGTATAGAAAAAAATTTTCAGTTTTAACATTATTTTTTTGTCACCTACTTAGACAATCTGCAAGTTACAATGTAATGTTATCAGAAATCTTGATCGTATGTGTTACATTGCTATGAGAGGTATGAACCAACTCCATTGATTCTTCTGCATAATTTCTAGTTACAGTGTGTGGAAGCTGTTCATTGCGTAATAAATCATGATTCTACTCTTCAAAGTCAGCCTACTGCTGATGCTGATGTAACTGGAGCAAGCTCATAGATGTGCATATTTTTTCCATTAGCCATTTGCATGATGGACTCAATGCTCATGAATTCCTTCGTTCATTTGCCTTTCTACTATTAAATGATAAATAGGGAAATAGGTCCTGATGGACTTAATTATAGGTTTTGAATTATCAAAGTTATGACGAGTTTTTGTTTAGTTAACAATAATTTTATTTCCACTTCACGCATACAGGGATCACAACGCAAAAGCAACTCAAAAAAAGGGAAACAGGGTAATTTTCTCACGAAAAAGGGGAAAATAGGGGAAAGACCAAAAATTTATTTTTACATGTCGAAAAGAACAAACTTTTTATAAGAAATGTTATATTTTTAAGTATTATGCAATGATATCTGCCATTCAAACATTTATTTTTTAAAATTGGATATACCTAGGTCGTTAGAAATCCATTCACAGTGATATAAATAAGTCCGAAAAAAAATTAATTAAATCACAAATGTTAGCATCGTTCTCATAAATATTTGTTTTCAAGATTTGTCATTTGTTTCTTACTATAATTAATACTTTCAATGTAAATTTAAAACTACAATCTTCAGTAGAGCGAAGTAAAAATGCTACAATTAATCGAATCGAGGTACAGCAATTTGTGGGTCGACATCCAAAAAAAGTGGAGAAAAAAAATTTTAAAACGGTTCATATCTTCTGTTCTCTGTTTTAAAATGTACAATTGAAAATTTTAAAAATTCGAAAATAAATTCTGTCTTATTTAGAATTTTTTGAAAATGTATAAAAACATGTTTTTTGGATTACATGCCTTGGATTGACTTTAGGGATCAAAAATAGTGTAAACAGTGTCACAAATTTCAAATGTCAGTGTCAAAATAGTGTCATAAAATTTTTAAAGTATTAAAAATGAACTTCAATGTTTATTTAAAATGTTATTTTTTAGTCTATAAATTATAGAAATTCCTATTTATTTATCGCATGCTGCATTAATAGAATCCAATAAGAAAATCCGACTATTTTTGGTTGAAATTTTATTATTCTCGATTGAAAAGTCTATTATTAAATTTTTCGTTGAGAAATCATCTTTTTTATTCACACATTTTATTATTTGGTTCAAAATTGAATTTTTTTTTGAAAATTTACCCATTTTATTAAAAGTCATACTTTTTGACTCAAATTCAATTGTTTCGATGAAAATTCACATTTCCGGGTTGAAAATTCAATTGTTTTGCAGAAAATTCATATTTTCGGCTCGAAAATTAAACAATTGGTTATAAAATTCAACTATTTGTTACAAAATTAAACTGTTTTATAGAAAATTCATTTTTTTATCGAAAACTAATGCTCCTCAATAAAAATTTAACTACGCCATTTTTGGTTAAGGGTTGATCTTTTCAGTTTAAAAATTCAACTATTTAGATAAAAATTAATCAAATAAGATTTGAACTAACATCACATACATTGTTCAAAATATTTAGTTAAAAAAT